>CM046353.1:193388-435050 GCA_025403435.1 Artocarpus heterophyllus
AACAAAAAGTGAAACCTAATCTAAAAAATATATCAATTAGACTAGGACCCAAATTTATGAGTAACGGAATTAAAGCCTACGGGGATAAAAAGAATTTTTCATGTGATACTACACTATGAAGCCTTCCTTCAGTCCCAAGGCAGACTCTACACGCCCTAGATGCCTCAAATCACACTCATTCTTATAACCACCGTTTTTCCTGTTGCTTATTGTCTTTCTCAAAGTTTTACCAAGCTCTCTTGTAATATTTTCGCCATACATAATGAAAATCCAAATATTATAATGGTATAGCTTTCATTTTAACAATAAACTTATCATAAATTCTCATATGCTCTTTTTTACACTTTATTTATTTGCTCTTGCGATGGACCGATCTTAACCAAACAGATGAATATTTAAAACGATTCCTAAACGGGGTCATTGGCACTAAAAAAATTGACTGTGGAATTTACCTTCTACAATATTGTTTTTTAAGGTTATTGTAATATTGTCGTTATTAGAGTTAATGCCATGATGTTGTTTTTGTTAAGAAATATGGAGTATAATTAAATTCTTTACAATTTATCACCCCACATAGCCGCGCGCTATGACGCTGCAACAGTGACTTTCAATACTAGAGGTAGAGAGCTGTGGCATTAGATCAAGGAACTCGCCTTCAGCGCTGTAGCACTAGAAGTTAAGGCCGCGACATATGTCACAAATCAACGTTATTTTTAAGAAACTAACTCATTCATATGTATCTTCCAAAATAGAGAAATAGAGCTTATTTTATAACTCAAAAAAAAGATAGAGTAGAGTTATGAAATTCAAAATGTAAGATAGTGAAATGCTCGACCAGTTTAAGGCACTCATTTTAATGTGCAAGAAATTTAAAAAAAAAAGGGACACAATTTCATGAAACAAAAACTCCCGCCCAAGATTTATAGAAAGGAACAATTTGCTTAAATTGTTCCCTGAAACACCCAAAAAAAGATCTAAAATGTGTTGTCCTCTTTTAGATAAGAATATTTACTATATTTTAAAGGGAAGAGTATCTATATTTCTTTTTTTTAAGGGATATTTACTATTTCCAAACATTCATTATTATGAAAAATTAAGCATTTCATATTTAAGATAATATTAATGCTACAGTTTATTTTTTCTCAAACTATTCTTCTAAATTACACTTTAATACCTCACT
This sequence comes from Artocarpus heterophyllus, assembly GCA_025403435.1. Lineage (NCBI taxonomy): Eukaryota > Viridiplantae > Streptophyta > Magnoliopsida > Rosales > Moraceae > Artocarpus > Artocarpus heterophyllus. The sequence goes on from CM046353.1 coordinate 194,569, forward strand.
TATTAGTTATTACGTTACCAAAATGGTACGATTAATGCAAAAAGAAAAAAAGGGGATTGTTATTTTTTTCTTAATTTATATGATATGATGGTCAATATCTTAAAAAAATCTCTCTCAAAAAGAGACAAGGTCCATATGACAATAGTCTAATTATGTCTATTGAATTAATACAACTATAGTTTGTAAATATTTTACGAATGTTTAAATGGTGTTATGGGGAGGCATTCACAATTTAAAAACCACTCAGACTATCTTTTGACCAACTATCTGAAAAGATCTAACTAGTATCCGTTCGACCATGCCAAAGAAACAATGGAGAACAACTCTGGCGGAAGTGGTAACTCTGCGGAAGTGGTAAAGTGGTCGAACCCCAACCAAATCATCCCCACCAGACACACTAAAAAGTTCTCTCACAAAAACAGATCATCCCAAGACTACTATGTGACACTATCTTAGCCCTTTATTAGGCGATCCTCTTTATCTGGAGATAGTGACCATGTCATTGGCCACCTAAGCTCTATACAGCAGTACACTCAGGTCACGAGCTAAACCCAACTCACACTCGGTTCAAACTAAACTCTATAAATAACATATAAACTCTATCACAAAAGTCTGAGCATTTTTCTATAGCTTACTATGTCTCTCCTTTTGCTCTTCCCAATCAGCGCTGATTTGGGTGTTGGGGTCTCCTCAATCTGAGGCCTTCTCTTCTCTTATAAATCTGACTAACCAGACAAAGCAGGCAGAACCAGAAACCTGATCATCATGCGCCCCCCATGCAGTGTTTTGTCAATCTTAGTCGTCAATAATGATATCATTAAGATATTACTACATAATTAAATACATTTTGAAATATTCAAATAATTGATAATCAATAAATACTCATTTTTTCCCCAAAATTTTAAACAACATTGAATTATGACAATTTTCAATTCTCCCCTCCAAACTGAAAAATTCAAATAATTCACGTTGAACACTATCACGACTATAATTGTAAATTTTGTCTGGCTCGCCACCAAAAAAGTCCCTAAATTTACGGTTAAAGAAATAATTTATCCCGAGCCCTTTGAATGATCACCAGATGTCACTCTCTTATCCTCAACCGTCGACTTCTCAAACCTCACAAAGCCAACGCTTTAAGTCAATCTACAAAGCGAGGAACACGATAATTGTAACAGTCAGCAGCACCGAATAATTTCATCTTCTCTTCTAATCGCCACTGTATAAAAACGCCCCACTCTTTGCAAGCTGCAAGGCTACCACCGTACCAGAGAGAGTTTTAGAGAGAGAGATTCTTAGAGAGAGAATGTCTAGGTGGTGGCGGTCGACGTCGGTGTTCCGATCAAGGATATTCCGGTGGCCGGACTCCGTCGCGGCGTACTTACTCCCCGGAGGGAGCTCGAATTGGGACCGGCAATGGCTGCTCCGCGGCTGGGAATCCCTACCGTGTCGATCGTGGACGACTCGTTTGGACGGTGATTACGGTGTTCGAGTCCGTGGTCTTGGCCTCGATGCTCTGCTTCTTCTTCCTCTTCTGCGGCTGCACTATCTGAGAATCCGAAATCTCCCGCCGACACGAACCTTCCAGAACATTCTCCGACTCGACGGCTAGAAATCCATGAGTCGGATTCGCTTGCGAGGGAGTCACCGATGCATTTCGCCGGCCAACAGATCTCGAGATTGAGGCGCGTGGAAGTTAGGGCCAAATTAGCCGATGAGGAAATAGCTTTTTTTTTTTTTTTTAAAGTCGGTGAGCCGTAGCTTTTATTTGGAAGATATTTTGTCCGCTTAAGGCTTTGCTTTTGTGTTTATTTTTCATGTTCTGGTACTAAAATCATTTCAGTCATTTTTATTTTTTTACGTGTCTGTTTGGTGGGTATTTAATTATAATTTAAATTATTTTATTATAATATTTTTTTATAAAAATTTAAATTTTTATTTAAATACTTTATTTAAAACTCAAATCAATAGGCCCTATATATTTTGTCGTTTGTGCAATAGATAAATCACATTCTTATATAAAGTGGAAATTAAAACATGAAAATAGTTAAAAAAAAAATTATGGGATGTACGATGGAAATCAAGCTTCTTTTACTCTTCAACCGATAGAACCCACTTGCATTTTCCTCATAATTGCAGGTGCATTATTTTCTCAAAAAGAAAAAAAAAACAGACATATTAGAAGGCGTGGCAATATAATAGTTGTTTGTTTATTATTTTATTGTTATTATTATTATCGGTAATTGTTTGTAAACTATATAATAAACAGCTTTCTTTGTTTGTTGAATAAACTCTTTTCGTTTACATCAGGTTCCATAGTAATGATTTAAATTATGTGATTTAAATTATTATTTTAATTGATACAGTATGGAAAAAATTAAAATTTATTTAAAAATAATAAAAATAGTTTTAATTTATTAACAAATCTAATAAATTTTAATGTTAATAATTTTAAAAAATATACAATATGGATCTTAATTTATTTATCTCTTCATTATATACAAAATAAAAAAAATTATCTCAATTGAATATTAATGAAGAGGTTATGATTTTTTCTCTAAAATATCAAAGAAAAAATTTAAACTTTTATTGTAGTAAAAATATTTTTAACAGTTTAAAGGGGATTAAAACTTTAAAAATTAAATTATTGATATTTTATTTAATTTAAATTTTAAGAGAAATAAATACTTATTTAAAAATATTTTATACTTAAATTTAAATTTAAATCAATTAAGTCTAAAAAAATACCTAAAACAAATATATCCCAAATATTGGTAGAGCTGTTGTGGGCCGTACAGCGGTTGCCTTTTTTCTCTCACTGAACTTGTAGCCTGTAAGCATTCCTACTTTTCTTGCTCAGACGTCACATGTATGCATTAATTCAAACTGAATGGTCACATGCAGTTGCACATGAAAGCCCGATCCTCAAGGACAAAAGTATTGCTGTTATTAATTTTTAGTTTTAATGCCATTTCGTTATAACTTATGTTTTAAGTTAAAAATTGTTACATATAAAAATTTTATGTTATAATAATTTTTACCTTTTTAGTATATATTGACAGATAAAGTTTTATGTTGTTCGTAATTAATACTGATGAGTTAAATTTAAAGTGTTAAACAGAAAAAATGAAAAATTTTTTTCCAAGTTTAGCATTCTTGATTTCAACTAAAACTTTGATTGATGCTATATAAAAGCTGTTATATGCTACACTGTCAAGAAAAATTAAACTATAATGTAAAACCCTCATATATGACAATGATTTTAATTAAAATTGGTTCCAATTATTAGCTTAAATCAATGCTTTTAAACACCTTATGAAAAAACTTTGGATTGTGTTGTCGTAGGGTAAGAGGGAGAGATGCTCATGGCCACGGATGGAGGTGGAACTACCTATGGATCAAGGTGAATGGTTACCCTATTTAAACATTTTTTTAAAAAATTTTGTACATAAATTTTATAAATTTATCCAGGTGTTTGGTTGATTGGTTTGGCTGGTTTGGCCCAGTCCAGACTGGTCACATAGCTTGAGAGTGTGTTTGGTGTTGCATTATTTTGAACTAAAGGGCTGTTGGACTTGGAAAGGATTGAGCAGGCCAAGTCTGAGTTTGAGCTTCCCCTCTTTGTCACATTTCGGACCATTTTTGCACAGTATTCAGCTCTCCATAGTTCAGATTTCTCGTTTTGTATTTTTTTCTTTTGTTTTTTAAGCACATGTTATTACGGAGATAGGGTGGGGTATTCATGTGAGTTGTGCAATAGATAATTTCTTTTGCTCCTGTTAACTTTTGTCTATTACCGTTAGATATATTATTATTACCAAACTTTCCTATTTTCATAACTACGCTTTTTTTTTTTAAATGTGCATACATTAATCACGCACTTTTTACAGTTAATTAGACAAATTTTACGTTCATTTTTATTAATTTGTCCTTTTTAATATTTTTAATTATTTCTAGTTATTTAAATTTAATGAATGTTAATTCAATTTAAACTATCGTTCTCAACACTCAATCAAACATGAATTCAATTCAAATTTTTTGTTTCGACTAAAACCTAATCGCACACCAAACGCTAGTTCGTATTACCGTTTGAACTACACATTTTAGATTTTTTAGTTCAAATAAAAAAATTCAAACTAACACAATTTTAATTAGTGAACCAAACGGGTCCTATATGATGCCCTTTTTAGTAATTTATATTTTTTCATTTGTTATACCTCATCAATTCAATCATGTTCTTGTCTTTTGACTAATTTTTCTAGCTTCGTCCTTACTTATGAGATGATGGTACTATTGGGTCAGTTGGGGAGCTCATCTGACATAGGGTTGAGGGGAGAGATGCACATGCTACTAGAGGTGGAGAGTAGGGATGGCAATTTGGGTGATGACACAACAATACAACATGAAACCTATATGAAGTTAGAGAATTTGGTTTTACTATAAATAGGTTTGGACCAATAACAGGTTGATATGACTAATACGATTATTAAATAGGTTGGGTTAGGATTGACAAGCATAACACAATTAACTACAAGTATGATTTAGAACTTAATCATACATGATATAATATAAAAGTTTATATAATGCATAAAGTAACTTTACTTGCTTTTATTAAATATAAATTTATGAATTTTAAAATTCGTAGGTAATCTAAAAATAATGATATATTAACCAATCAATCTATTATATGTTTCATAGTCTTGTTAAATAAGTCATAGTTATATCTATTATTTATTCAATATATAAATTTAGACGAGTATGTGGGTTAAACGATTATTCAATGAGTTGTGTTTGGGTTGATATCTTTTGACACGTTTGATAAATGGGTCCTGTTTGGGTTGACATTTTCTAACAAGATTAATAAACAGATTGATACAAACACGACTTATTAACATAAATTGCCACCCTAGTGGGAGGACTTGCTAAGGGGTTGCTTGTGCTTTTTTGTGGCTGCTACTTGATTGCTACAGTTTCAACCAGTTATTTTGAGCACTTTGATATTATTTTTGGTATTATTCTTGGGTTTTTATCATTTTGCTACCTTTTTTCTATGCATCATTTTGGTACCCTATTTTAAGAAACCTCACATTGGTATCATACTTTTAGAAAATATTAAAAATGATACCTTACAGTTTTCAAAAATTTCGTTTTGGTACCTCAAGTTCGTGTTTTTTGGACGTAAAATTTCCATCTTACCTTTTTTTAATGAACCTCAATTTAATTTTATAAACCTAAAATAGAAAATCAAAACAAGGGATTAAAAAAGCTCATCAAAGAAAAGAAATATATGGATTTATTGTTGTTTTTGTTATATTTTATATTTTTTTCGTTTGTTGTAGTTTCAAAAAATAATATGGGGTTCATTAATAAAGATAAGTTGAAAATTTGACGTTACACATGAACTCAAGGTATAAATATAATGTTTTGAAAACTACATGGTATTGTTTTGATATTTTCTAACCAAAGGGTACTAATATGATTTTTTCTGAAAACTCATGATACTAAAATGAATAATTCTACTTCGAAAGATTGTCTTGTATGATGCATGTGTGCATTTTGTTTTTAACCGATGTTGACAAAGAGTTTTTTACCTATAAATGTGTTGGAGATTAATAGTATATTTAACAAACGTTTGAGCTGTAGCATAGAAGAGCTTGCAAATAGCTTTATACTGTGGATGGTTTAACTTGATAAGTTCAACTAATGTTTCAATATGCTACAAACCAGGTCAAAAGTTTAAGAAACTACATCGCTATAAAACATTTTTTTGGGTTAATTTTCTAAACCAATATGACAGTTCATTGAATTTAGGATCCTTTTAGCGTTGGTGATGTTCAAATTTATACTCTTGAATTTTCAAATCTTTTTTTTTTGGAAAAATATCTTCTTAATTATTATTAGGCTACACACGCATGGATTATTGCCCTCCTAGGATTTTGCGCATGGTCTGGCGCCTTTTGTGGATTTTGTACAGCTGAAATATCTTATCTCGTTCACTTTCATTTAGCGTCTATTTGAAAAGCTATTAAAACTATTTTTTAGTTTAAATTCTATAAGAAAAAATACTATAACAACAAATAGTTAGAATCCATTTACTAACATACTGTAATCATTTAATAATAATGGTGTCCACCTCTCAACCATTTTGTTTGGCCATGCAATTAATGGTGCCCAAATAGTATATCTATATATATATATATATATCTATATATATATATAGAAGCAATCTTGTTAATGAAGAAGCAATTTTGGGCCTTGTAGAATACTACACTAGGATACTGGCTTTTGGGATCCTTTTTAGGGCTTTCATTATGTGTGGTCTCTTTTTATTTTATGCATGTTGGTGTTTATTTGAGAAGTCCGGTTCTTTTCCATCCATTTTTTTAGGTGAATGTTACTCTTTGAAGGGAATGTGTGTTGTAAGTGGAAGCTCTATTTTAGTAAGTGATGGTATTTTGAGGGGACTCACCTTTATGAACGTCTCACTTGTAGACCGATCGGTTCCATCCTACAAATTAAAGTTGTAAGGCTACTTAACATCTATATTGATCATCACGGATTAATAGGTGTTTGGAAAGGTGGTAGGAACTAGTGGTGGAACCACTTTTACTGTAGCATGTGAGAGTTTTATACTGTAGCATTTTTTTTATGTTACTGTAACATGTGAGAGCTTTACACTGTTTATAACTGAGATTGTGGTGGGAACTGAGTGGTTCCCACCACTGCCAACACCCCCAACTAAAAGCAAATCGATATTGCATCCAACTTATAGAGTGTTTATAAGGTGTTAGAACCATTGATTAGAATTGTTTTTATTGTAGTATTGAGAACTTTATACTGTAGCTAATTTTTTTACTATTACTGTAACATGTGAGAGCTTTACACTGTTTAACTGAGAAAGTGATCTGAACCACCACCTGACAACACCCTTTTAATTACTAACTGATTACATTAAACAATAGGCATATATTCTTCACAAGCATTCATTGATTATTTGCACAACTACAACCTTATACATATAACCATTTGCAGTTATAGAGGAAATATCTCAATCAAATTTGCATGCATGCTCTATAATACTTCATAGTCTATAAATACGAAGCCCCCAAAATATGAGACAAAACACCACACGACGTTTCTTCTTTCATGCACACGTAAATGGAACTATTTTTCCCATTAACTCAAAATGTTGTGATATATTAAACACGACGTTATTTACCATTCTTCAGATGTTATGATGCCATAAATCCAAGCATATTCGTACAACATACAGAACAAAAAGCCTCACAAAGGTATCACTGAAATTACAAAAACAACTAACTACTGTGCACATATTTACGAAATTCACGGGTTAAAAACTCACCGCCACCGACATCACAAGTTGAGCTACAATCCACTACTAAGCGATAAAAATTCCCAAGGTGGGACCCACAATCCAATATGATCAACTCAACTCAAGCTAAAGACAAGTTGATAGGGTGTGGATGGTCGAGAGAGGTAGAACCCTAAACATGTATATATATATATATATATATATAATAAATGAAGGGTCACTCTTAACATTTGGTGAGTGCAACTTCTCCTCTATTTTTATTCTTTTTTCCCACTTTTTCTTGTGTATATTTTTAGCTTTTCTCTTTCATTATATTTATTTATTTATTTTGCGAGAGGCTATTTTATAATTCAGTTGTCACAAAATTTGTAATGTGTTCTTAAACATACCTTTTTTTGTACTTTTAGGATAAAATCTGAAATATTATTAAGCCAAATCGGCAAGACAAAGGAGCCTATTCCAACAAATTGAGTCAATGTAGTACAATTCGACATTATTATCATAAGAAATCCCTTTTATCCTTACAAAATTATAATCCCGTTACTCATAATACTGTGGGCTCCAAGATAATATATAATGTACTTTTTAGATTAAGTCTTACTGTTTTATTAGTAGTGCAGTTATAATTCTGATAATGATTATATAAGATTGCTCGTTATCCTAAACAAACTTAGCTAGATAGTGGGCCACAACAGTTGGCTATTCTAGAAACATGAGAACAAGACAAGAAAAACTCCACTATCTTGAAGTTCTTATCATCAAAAAGAGGGCTGAAGAGGAACTTATCAAAGCCATTATGCTAGTTTTCTGCATCAGTCTCCACTGAGTCAAAGGCCAGCCCAAGCTCTTTGCGTCCCATAAAGGCGAGACACTCCGCTAGATGGGGAGTAAAATAGCCTGCAAATCTTCAAGCTCGACATGCAACAACATTATCAGAAGAGTCTCTGATCATGGCACCTACATCAACAAAGTCAATACCTGGCCAAATAGCTACGGTCGACTTTCATTCTAAGCCTCCCCACAGTTGGGGCTTTCCACTTGCCAACTTGTTGCAATTACAGCTTCCCCATATTATTACACAATTGAAAGTCTCCCAACACTCAGCCTGCGCTCTCCAAAATATCCCCAGCCCTTCGTCACGTTTAGCATTCACCATTACATTCGAGCTCGCCATAACAAAAAATCAAACAATGAGTAAAATGGTTTTCGATAGTTTAAAACACAATATAAAACTTACAAGGTTACTCCTACACTGACACCGCAGTGACAGTTACTAGTTGAATCAAAAGGCACATAACTTGGTTTGTTTGATGATAAAATAGTTTTCAATAATTTAACACAATATAGAACTTACAAAATTACTCCAACTGACACCGCATGTGACACCTAACTAGTTGAATCAAAAGGCACATAACTTTGTTTTGTTTAATGATAAAATGGTTTTCCGTAGTTTAACACAATATAAAACTTACAAGGTTACTCCACTGACACTGCATGTGACACCTAATAGTTGAATGAATCAAAAGGTACATAACTTTTTTGTTTAATGACAAAAAGGCCTTTCAATAGTTTAACACAATATAAACTTACAAACATTACTCCCACAGACACCGTATGTGACACGTAACTAGTTGAATCAAAAGATGCATAACTTTTTTGTTTAATCAAAAGACTCTCTATGTAGAGCTGAAAATAAAAAATAGTTACATGCTAAAAAAGTTTGAATGGAGTGATGATATGATTGTTTCCTTTTGGAGAACAAAGGACTTAGGGTCATCATTAATTTGGAATAAAAATAAATAGATTAAAATGTGGCCATGTTTGGTAAGTAGCTCATTTTATTTAAAACAAAATTTATTTTTGTATGCAATGAGGTACATGCCCTTAATGTCACTTTTCTTGTGTAATTCTCTCATGTATTGTAACTAACAGATATTGTAATCGTTACATATTGTAAGTTTTTGTTGTAAATAATATTTTTTTCATGCTCTATAACTTGTTTGACCATATGTATATATATATATTGTATCTAATGTATATTGTAATCATTATAGATGCAAGTTTTTATTGTAAATAAATTTTTTACGTGGTAGATAATTTGTTTACTATATCTATATATTGTAAATAATGTATGTTAATATTACTAGAAAAATTATAAGTTTTCACACAGAATTCAGGTTTTCTTTGTAAATAATGTATGTTTTCACTGTAAATAATTGTTTACCATGGTAATTTTTTATTTACCAAACACACATCTGGATGTATATAAACAAATTTGAATTATAATTTTTTTTTTTTTGTAAATAATGTGGTTAAAGACTATTTGCCCAAGTACTTGTCAATTTTGGGTGTCACTTTCTTCCCTTCTCCAAACTTTAATTTCCACACAACTTACATAGTTAAAATGTTTACTGTATAGTTGTTTTTTGTAAGTTGTAGTTTGCAATTACAACATAATTATTTGCCACACAACTTATGTTGTAAAATAAACAACTAGGATTGTGAATTATGTATGTTATTGTCACACAAAATGAAAGTTTTCTTTATAAATAAATTATTTTTTCACTGTAAATAATATGTTTGCATGGTAGTTTTTTACCAAACACAATCACGATGTATATAAATAAATTTGAATTTTAAATTTCTTGTGATTGACATCTTTAAAGCCATCGTAAACTTCTTGTTTACAAGATAACTCGGATTGTATATAAATGTCACAAAAATATTAATTTCCTAAATAATATATATTAATATCATACAAAATGCTGGTTTCTTTGTAATTTGTTTACATGGTCAATTTTTTCTTCACTAGACAATTGAATCTTAATTATATTATGATATCCATGATTCAAGAAATAAATTAAAAGTCAAAAAATGAGGAACGTCTAATGTGGTTAAAGATTTTTATAACATAAAAAATGATCCAGGTATTGTGGCAGCTAGTATAGATTATGTCCTTTATAATCTGCATTGTTCTCTCTTTTTTTACTTGTAACTAGTTTGGTTAAATGGTAAATTTCTTATTTACCATGCATATATAATAACTAATGTATATTGTAATCTTTATTGTAAGTTTTTGTTATAAATACATTTTTACCTGGTACATAATTTGTTTACAACATATATATATATATATATATATATATATATATATATATATTGTAAAGAATGTACATTAATATCACACAAAATCCTTTAGCTACGAGTTTTGCTTTATATATTTTAATGTTGCCTAATGAGTGTTTCTTTGTCCTAAAGACCCACTTACATTCTATGACTTTTACACCATTGGGCAACTTGATAAGATCTAAAACTTTATTAGATGCCATAGAATTTATCTCATCTTTTATGGTATCATATCATAAATTTGATTCTTTACAACTCATGGCTTGTGAAAATATTTCAGGATCATTTTTGGCTCCAATGTTATTATCCGACTTGTGCAGATACATAACATAATCACTAGGAATTGTCGATTTCTTTATTCTAGTAGATCTTTTTATTTTGTATCAATATTTTCCTTAAGAACATGTTGTTCAACTAGTTGTTTAATAATTTCATGCAATTCCTAAACAATTTGATCTACTGCATTATTATTAGTAGTTTGTAGAACTTCAATGATCGGTTGTCCAACACTTGTTTGAACTTGAGGACTGTTATGAACAACAATTAATCTATCACTTGAGCAGGAAGGTTGAACATCAAAAATAATATATCTCAGAAATAATGTTCGTGATAGATCGCTCCTATTGATCAAGTCATCCTCAAGAAACTTTGCATTTCTTGATAGTGCTATGATGTGGACAATAGAATCTGTACCCTGTAGACCTTCTGCATATCCAATGAAATACCTACTAATGGTCCTTGGATACAAATTCAATTCTTTTGGATTATAAACTCTTACTTTAGATGGAGATCCCCAAATACGTATATGTCGCAAACTTAGTTTCCAACATTTCCATAATTCAAATGGTGTCTTTGGGACAACCTCAGTTGGAAATCGGTTGAATATGTAAGTATCCGTTTTTAGAGCTTCAGTCCACAAGGATTTAGCTAGTCTAGAGTGACTGCGTATACTCCTCACTATGTCCATTAAAGTTTGGTTTCTTTTTTTCTAATATACCATTATGGTCTGGAAAACCATGTAGGTGTATCAGGCATCTATTTATGTTTCTTGAAAAAACTTCACAAGTGGATTAGATGCTTGTCCATTCTTAGTGTATCTACCGTAATATTCTCCACCTCTGTCTGTTCTCATGATCTCAATTTACTTTCCGCATTGTTTTTCTGCTTCAGCTTTAAAAATCTTAAAAGCATCTAATGATTCGTTCTTGTTATGAATAAGTAGAGATACATGTATCGTGAGTAACCATCTATAAAAAGAGATGAAGTATTTTGGACCATATGAGTCCATGTCTGGACAATAAATATTTGAATATATGATCTCTAATATGTCTGAGCTCTTCTTCGTACCTTTCTTAGACTTATTCATCTGTTTTCCCTTAATGCAGTCCATACAAGTATTAAAATTAGTAAAACCTAACGTACTAAGTGCTCTATCATTTACTAATCTCTTAATTCTTTTTATGGAGATATGTCCCAATCTCTAGTGCCATAATATAGACAAATCTTCATTCATAACACAACATTTATGCTAGTACAAACATGGATAGCATTATAAGTAGTATCATTTCTCAAATTAATAGAGAAAATATCATCAGACAATATACCATTCCTAACAAGATTAGATTTATAAAAACAAATTGAAAGAGTGTCTTTGAAAAATGAAAGAAATATCCCAAAGATACAAGCCTCGAAACTGAAATTAAATTCCTAGGGAAACTATGAATACAAAAAGTACATTCCAAATTCCAAATAAACCATTACTTAAAATTAAAGTGCATGTCCCAACTACCTCTACATGTAAATGCATCTTGTTTCCTGAATAGATGCCTTATTCACTTCCACTGCATCCTTAGATTTAGTATACCCTACATGGTATTCGAATATGAATTGTAGAAAACCAGAATCAATCCACCATGTATTATGATTAACATCAATCATATTAGATTCATAACAAACAAATGAGATTGGATTACCTTTCTTTTGAAGCCAGTTTGGAATTTAGTGTATATTTCTTCATGTGCCCCTTGTTTTACAGAAGAAATACTTAGATTCTTTTTTATTCCATTTTGAATTGGTATTTTACTTTTATTCTTTTGTTTGGCTTGTTTTTGATTCTTTTCTTGTGTTGCCAATAAAGCACTTTTACCTATTTCCATTGTTAGTCTCCTTTCTTCCTAAACACATATGGTCATTAGTTCATTAATTGATCGCTTATCCTTATGTGTATTGCAAAATATTTTGAAGGATCCATATTGCTGTGGAAGAGTGTTCAATATATAGTATATAAGGAAAGTTCAGACATATTAAACTCAAGTATTTTTAATTGAGTCGCAATGTCCCTTATTTCTATGATGTGTTCATGTACATCTCTGACACTGGTGATTCTTAAGGATCAAAATTTCATTTTAAGGGTACTAGCAAGTGGTTTATCTGATGTTGCAAACTGCTCATCAATGGCTTTTAGCAATGCCTTAACATTCTTATGCTGATCGATAGAACGTCTAATACCAGCAGAAATATTGGTCTTTGTGAAATCATACTGAGGTGATTAGATCCCTCTCAACGTTCATAAAGAGCCTTTTCATCTGCATAGCTATTGCTAGTAAAAACGGGTTCTTCTTTTCTAATAGCATAGTCTATGTCCATCCACCCAAGGTAAAGAAGAATTCTCTCTTTTCATATTTTATAATTGCCCCCTTTACGTTGAGAATTTCACATCTAATGTGAGAGTAATTCACAGGTTGCAAAAGCTGCATAAAAAATTGCATGCTTACATTACATAATTTTTGAGACTAACAAACATATATTATGTTTTACCAATGAAAATCATGTTCCAAAATTATGAATCTAGTGACATAAAACTTATTTGTGGGCTAAAGTTCTAATTCAATTAGATTCACCTAATTTTAAGATAACACTTTCAAATTATGTTCTTTTCTTAATTTTTGTGGGTAAATTAAAAAATAAAATTTAATATTCTATCCTAATTAACCATACAAATATAATTAAAGTTCTTGTGGGATAAAATTTCTTATATCAATTATGATTAATTACAACAAATGTCATTTTCTAAATGTGATCCTAAATAACTTAATATATAATTTTGCATAATTAAGGTTGTTGTGGCTAAACTCTAATCAATTAAAATTATATGGATCACTAAACATTTATTCTAAAATTTTGATTATAAATAAATTGCATCTAACATAAAGCAATATAAATAAATATGAACAAAATTAATAATTTATACACTAATATTCTTTATGCATAAATTAAAATCATACATGCAAATAGCATAATTTAGTACATAATTATACAAAATTTTAATACACTAAATTATTCAACTTAATATTGTATACACAATTAAAATCACAAATTATACATAATAAATAATATGTGCACATAAAAGGTACAAAATTATATCCGCACAAAAATATATACTATTCATAAAAAATCCCAAGAATTATGAATATTCAAAATTATGAATCTTTTCATAAATTATACTAAAATATAAAAATTCATAAAATATCAAAATTGTGGATATTATAAAAATTACATAAAATATTAAAATTTGTGAATTTTATGAAAATTTCTCAAACATTTTCAATTATCATATCTAGAAAAATACCCATAAAAATAATTTTTTTTTTAATTTTTGGGTTTTTTTAATTTATGCCCAAAACAAAATGACATGTTTTTTGGACATTAAAGCCCAAAAGATGTGTCATTTCACATCCCAGAAACAAAGCCCAAATGCTGCAAATGACATATTGCTTTACTCTATAGCAAAGAAAACTCAGCCCAAACAATGTTGTTTCACTACGAGGGGTCTTCAACCTCTAAACGGGTCAAAACAACTTGATTTTGACCCAGTATAAAACCCGGTCTATTCTTAATGTTTTGGACATCATATTTGATGCTTTAAATAACATAAATGTTAAAAATCTAATATCTTAGCGATTTCTAATCTTAGTTTCTATTAAAAAAAACTCCAAAACCAATAACACAAAATCACAAGAAATTATTCTCCAGTTATGTTACAGTCCATATGGTAGATTGCATACTACAAGGCACAGACAATATTTATAGCTCTGATCCAACCTGTTAGATTAAAGATAATCTAGATATATATAAACCACAAGCACATAAGATTATAATAACGGAAGCGGATCGTTGACATACCTCAATCATTGTCGTCGGTGTACAATCCAAACCATTGCTTGCTATGTTCCTTTGGATTTGAGAGCTTCTGAGCTTTCTTTGAACTTAAAACGATGGTGTTAAGACAAAAAGAGAACAACAAACCTAGAGACCAAAACCATTGCATTTAATGGACTTCGTATACACTGTGTATATCACACAGTTGCCTCTCAAAACAGTCCAAAGTTAATGGACTTAGCATACAGGCTCCTCAGTGTAATTAAAATGATTAGAAGTGTTGGAGTGCTGTAAGCACTTCTATATACTACAAAATGTAATCAAAATGTAAGCACCTATATTATTTTAATTACAACAAATATTCCATCCACATCGAGAATATCTTGATCGATCAAGCAAATAGCAATATATAAGTCGTGTATGTGACCCAAAATTTGGGATTCAAAGTTTTTGAACTCAACACTTGCGTTTCCAGGACTTATGTAATCATCCAACCATCTTTTGTTCAATCTTATAAACAAATTATATTTTGTTAACAAATTACAAGAAAAGAATAAATTTTTGCAGAAAATTCTGACCCTATGAGGAACTGCTCATTTTTTGTTCCCTCTAAACTTTTATGCCTAATTAATTATTATCATTCTTCTCTGAAGGAACGGTCCTATGCATGTAAAAATAAGTGAGTAACATAGCATTTATTAGAAAATTTTATATAGATGGTTAGTTTTGACCGCCCATTTTAATTAACAACATAGCTCTTTTTTTCTTTTTTTTTCTTTCCTTGTGCGTGGTGAGTTTAACAATAATAGTCAATCACTAATATACCATGGTCTATCATTGTACACTGATTTAATAATAGTTCATTACTGATATATCAATGGTACATCACTAATGAATCGATGAACTACCGATTAATATTGGTTAATTACAGACTAATATCGATTTTTTAGTAATAATCCAATCAATGGCATGCCACCAAATTAATCAATAATAAACCATATAAATCAATCCAATAATTGATTAACCATTGTTAAAAATGATCGGTTTTCTTAATTTAACAAAATAAGAGTTTCATCTTTAAAAAAGCCCAAAATAAAAGAGCCTTTGCATGTTCATCACTAACAAAATTGGCAAGTTATGGAGGTGAGTATAACTAATTGCGATCTTTAACTTAATACTTTCCTCATGTGCTGTTTTCCTTAGATAAAATCTTTAAAATGAAAGAGTTTGAAACAAATAAGAATAAGAGAATAATTAAAATGGGACCTCCTATTCATTTCGCAAGAAAATGTGTTGTGCCAGTGCTGCAAGTTGAGAAAAATTGACCACACCATTTTCTTTTTCTGCTGCAATGCCATTTTCAAATCGGTAGTTTTATGTGCCTAGCAGTTTGAAAAGGATTTCTTCGTCATGCTATCCTTAATGCCCTCTGAACATGATTTTAATTTTCCATCATATATTATAAATAACACCACATCATCATTTATAATTAAAATATACACTTATTTCTATAATTTATTCCACATCTAAAAATAATATAACCATTAGATGACTATATACATTTATTTCTATAATTTGGATCTGTAAAAAAAAAACATAACCATTAAAAACTCGTTTATTTATACGTATTATATGGTCCACAGCATTTATTTTTACATGATCTTCAGTTGTTTCTTTTGTGTGTGTGCGTGTGTGTGCATTAAAAATGATATAAAAATGTGGGTGATGATAATTAATTAAGATCTGCTTTATGGTTTTAATTTATGCATTTTTCTATCACTTGTTCCTGGGACACTGAGAACAAGCCATGAAACAAGAGCTGTACAAATGTCTGAAAATTATGCCATATCCGACAACAACAGAAAATAAAATCTTTTTTTTTTTTTGCTCTGAAAAATAAGATCATTTGATTATTTGGATTTCTACGGACAACCATAAACAAGCAAAGCATGCACGACGCTCACATTTTTTTTCTTTTGGTGTCAATGAAAATGCAAACTTTAAATTTAGACAAAAATATGAAAAGGCTGTTTAGCAAGGTCGGTTTATAGTTTAGACCATAATCTCAGTTATAAAAAGTATAAAGCTCTCACATATTACAGTAAATATAAAAAAAATCGCTACAAATAAAGCTCTTATATACTACAGTAAAAAACAGTTCTAATTAATGGTGTTAACCACCATGCTAAACACCCTATTACTCTTTAATTTCGTTTTGATTTAATTACTTTTTTTGCTTAGAGTTTCTTTGATAATATTAATTAATTTTAATTTTCTCAACGGGTTTAACTTAGTTCTTTGACATGGCTTTGTTTTCAGACCCAATTTTAAAAAACATAATGATAAACAAGGACATTGTGAAAATGTGAATTATTTTCTTTTGATGATTTGTGTGAAAATGTGACTTAAGCTTATCAATAAATTGAAGAGGACAACTAATGTAGAGTACTCTGATGATGGCGGCTTAGCAAACAATAACATGTAACGATCAACTACTTGTTTCCTAATTTGTTAGGGTTTTTTCTTTCCAAATAAATAAATAAATGAACAAAACTAGTTGATAAGGAAAGCGGAAAAGAAAATAACGGACAATTAATATATATATATATCCATATATATATATATATATATATTCGCATAGTTAAGCTGTCATCTTCAGGTTTAAAAAGAAAAAGAAAAGAATTCAAGTTGTTGACAGAATTTAATTGCTATTTAAATGGAAAATGATCATGTGCTTGGGTAAGGAAAATAACTTGTTCGTAAGAAAGTTTGATTAATTGATACATATTACCAACAGAAAGTCAGGATATTTAGTTTAATCATGTAAAGCAAATAATGTTAAGAATTAAGCACTCTTATTTCAGTAATATTATTCAGAGCAATAAAATTAAAAAAAAAACAAGAAAATAAAATTTATATATAAGGCGTTTAGAAAGTATATTTTAAATTAATTTTGGTTAAATATCGTCGTATATCAGAGCTTTGTACTGTAGTTTATTTCTTTCTTCACATTGCAATATGCGAGTTATTGTACCAACTAAAAGTTTTGGTTAATTATTAATGTGAAATCTGCTTCTTTTTACTGTCCTTGCAAAAAAATCATTATGATGGAAAAAATTATAATTTCTTTAGATTAAATTTACGTGGTCAATCGCTTCAAAGCAAGAATTAGGCTTCACAACCTAACTTTGAACGTTGGGGTTTTGTTGATAATCAATGGTTCGTCATCAACTTCTATAGTGTTATATATTACTGTAACGCCCCTATATGGGGGTTAACAGTTTTTAATGAGATAAAATAAAAATAAATAATAAAAGTAAAACCTTAAAAATAAAATTTGCCCGGGACTTAAATGAAACTCTCAACTCAAAAATAAAAATATAAACGATAAATAAACCACAGTTTTAATGTAGCACCTTAAATTTAATAATATAAACTGTTGTCATCATCATTTAACCCTCAACACTTGTAATACAGTCACAGAAAGTAACAATTGATGCTTACATTATCATGAAGAACATTCTCAACAATTGAAGCAGTCCCAATGTAATATAGCTACATCACTTCCTCAACTATATTTCTCGTAGCCACCTCACACTTAGTGAGTCCTGAAAAGATATAAACATAAGGGTATGAGCAACACTATGCTCAGTAGAGAAAGCCATTACTCACCTTTAGGTTTTTAATCATTACCACATTAAAATCTGCATGGTTAATAAGTTACATCATATTCCAGATTATGAGGTTTATTATGATCACATCTTATGGATACCGTAGTTAATCATTACCAAGTGTCATAATTACACATTTATACAAATATTACCAATCATCATTGTTCCTAGGTATCCATGTTAAATTGAGTATCACTCAACTCATCGAAACCCAAATGGGCGCACTTGATCACCCTATAAACATTCCAAGGGTGTTCCGGTGAGGGGACATCAAGCCCCGAGTCCTCACCAAATCGATTCCTGTACAGTGTGTTCTGGGACTTTCAACCCAAGGAAGCGTCATCGCCTTCCCCCTATTTTACCTTTTAGGGTATTCATGCCCAAGGACGTAACCGTCGCCCTCTTCATGTCTCACAATTTCTCTATATTGAATCATTATCAATAGAGTTAGTTTTCCTAACCATGCTTCTCAATTTATAACATGTGTCAATTCATTATGTTCCTCGCCGTACAATACAAGACGAGTCCATGTCATAGTTTCATATGTGATAATCATATAATATCAGTTCAACATAGATATATATATATTGCGGCAAAACAATCAATTTTAATTCTATAAAAACCTCACAAAAGATGAGTAATAGAATCCCTACCTTTCAAGCTTATCAACAGTCTCTTAATCCTGGAATCAATTAACGTTAGCTCCATACTCCCTTGATCCTAAGGCGTGCATAAGGACAATTAAAACTAAAGCACAACATACAACTACATTCATAAATAAATCATGTGTAAACCTATCTTACTAGTATGCCATTAAAGCTTTTATATAAATCTCTTTTGAATACCACAGTAAACAATTTTTGTCTTAACACAATCTAAAATGTGAACAAGTAATCTATATGTTTTAGTCCCTAATAAGATTCATCAATCACTTAGGATAATATTGGAAAGGTTGCAAGACATTAAAGAATTAGGTGGTGAGCAAAGATGGGTTCTTGGTTCAGGTTAGCAGCTGGTATACCATAACAAACTGGCAGATTTACTAGTTTCCAATACAAAAATTGAATAATTCTTAGAAAATAAAATACAACTCCGATTTAGGTTTATGATAGCTCGTTAGAAAGCCTAGGATGCTACTTTTCAAATATGCAAACCAATTCATAAAATTCATTTTAATTTAATCTTAGAATTTCAAGAAATAACCCACTGCCCATAGAGGTATTACAAAGTTTAACAATATAAATTTTCTGTCTAGGGCATATACACTTAGACTTCATACATATGCTCCAAAATAGCAACAAACATATACTTAGGTTTAAGAACGCAAATTTGAATAATCCTTTAGTATAAAAGAAAATTTATAAATGAAAGACTAAATTTGTTCATAAGATTCTAACCTCGGATTATGGTTAGTTGGAAGCTTAAAATGGCTTCAAAACAGGTTCCTTTACTTCGGTATGACTGAAATTCTTGCTCAAATGGAGGTGATGGTGGCTGATTTTATGGCTGCCTTGAAGAAGTTCTCTAAGTATTTTGCTTCAGCAAAGAAATGAGAAGAAGAGTGTGGGAACCGTGGAAGAGAAAGGAAGAAAAGATGAAGTCTTTGAAGAGAAGTGATAGAAACAATTATAGAGGAGACATGTTGAAGCATGTCACGGAGGAAATAAAGAAAATGAGGGTCAAGAGTAGTTGGAAAAGATATCCTTATGTCTCATCTAAAGACTTTAACACACATAATGCCAATATGACATTTTTGAGATTTATTAGAAGTTCTAAGGCTTTTTAGTAATCATACTAAATAAATATAGGAGAATTTTAGAAAACTTAAAATAGATAAAAAATAAATATTATAAAATAAATTTAAATGAAGCAATTTTTTTAATACATTAAAAATTAATTTAATTACCTCAATACCCGTTAGGAGAATAACGGGTGTCACAGCTCTACCCCCCTTAAAGAAATTTCGTCCTCGAAATTTCAATTCTAGTAATACTAGTAAAATTATGATTCCACTATGATTCCAATTCTGAGTCTAAACCGTTAATGTTGTTTGTCCTCCAAATTTAAGTTATCGTATCTCCACTTATTTACTTGCATAATAAATCTTACTCCTAAATCCCTCAATGAGAGTATTTCTGACAAGTTTCAACTTATAACACCGTATAATAGTCTAAGAATCTGATCAGGCATACATATTGACCATATCATGATTCCAGTCCTTCATTGTCCATGGACCGTGATTTACAATCACATTTAAGGAGATTGCCAGAGAAATTTTATATACTTCATCTTTAGGTTCCTTTTCCTTTTGAGTAAGGAAAAGTCAAATATATTTGATTTCATACCTCAACTAATAAACTAAAACATAATCATAAAACATATATCACAAACGCTTTTATTCAAAACTATACATTAAACTTACTCATAGAGATATTAAACGGAATCTCAGAGTTGCAAACATAACCGGCATATTTTTCATTAAACAGCTATCCTCATGAAACAAACATTCAACCCAAATAATATACTCAATTTCATATGGAATATCCCCATAACTGACTCTGGTACTTCCACATAATATTAACAGAATATTACACATTACAAACATGATACGGATACGTTTCGAGAGTACAAGGCACTCCGTATACCAGCTATCCATATCATGCATGCTTATAGGATACAAAAACATCGATAAACAAAAGATCAGACCTTAAGAAGGATGCGTTTTGAGAGCATCAAGTACTCCGTATCCAGCCATCCCGGCATTAGGCTCAATGAATCTAAAAGATTGAACAACGACGTACCACAAGAAACACAGAATACAAGGTAAACGGTTATTCGTAACACATGAAATACGGACACACATGCCTACATGCCATAGATAAAACCAAAAGATTACAGATGGAGATTCAAATCAATTGGCCGCTCCCGGCTTTCCCTTTCCCTTTCCTATTCAAGCTTGGATGTTGCAGTGTCAGATTCTGGATGTATAATTTGCATTTTATCTATCAATTCCTCAGCTGTTGAAGCAGTAACAAAGATTTGTCTCTCCGATTATGTAGTGATGTTTTCTTCCACAGCGTAATCTAAAAATTTCAAAAGACCGTCATAAAAACCATTTACATTCAGCAGTCCCAAAGGTTTGGAATAAAAGCCCAACAATTGCCCACAAGCAACTACGAATATTTCCTCAAGAGTACCTAGACCACCAGGTAATGCTATAAAAGCATCAGAATTATAGATTATGTCTTTAAAATTTCTAGGGATGCTTCTGACTCCTTTTCCCTTACCTATGGCTTCCTTACAAGGTTTCCTTCAACTGGAATATGAGGCCAAATTCTTACATCAGTAGCGTCGCTAGACCTAGCTGCTAGTGCCATATTTACCATCATTTTTATACTACCACCCCCATAGATTATGTTAATCTTCTTGTGTGCTAGGACTTACCCTAAGTGATTTGCAGCTTCTAAATAAGCTTTATCTTTTCCAAGGCTGGAACCACAAAAGACACAGACATTCTTTATTTTCTTCGTGGACTGGGAGGTAGACATATTTGGTTTATAGAAGTGGTTGCTTAATGTCTGCTCCACTTAGACTTCGGGTTCTACATGAGTTTTTAAAGATGAGAAATACACAAAAAGGGCTAAAGAGATAGACGAGTAGGTAATGAAAAGTTAATCCAAAGATTTAAACAAAATCTTGTGCGGATAAGAAAGTAAGATAAGGTGATTGATAGTTGATAGAAAATCTGATTCACTTTTTGAAAAAGACTAGACTATAATTGTATAACTTTTGACAATTGAGAACAATTCGACAGAAGACCCTCATGACACAACTGTAGACTTTTTGACAAATATACACCAAGTCTAGAAATTAATATAAACGACAAATACTGTAGAACTTTTGAAATTTGAGACACAAATCTTGAAATATCTGGATAAGCTTTTCAAAATTCAAACATATTACTGTACCGTATGTAACGTGTCTGATAAGATAATATATTTTATTATATATATATATATATTTAAGAAAATCATAAATTAAATAAGATATTAACACTTACTGTATCAATCTAATAATCACAATTATTTCAAACACAAAAGCAAATATTCTGAGTAAAAGAAAAACACAAACTGTTGAACATCAGCTAAAACTGCTTCAAATAAGTAAAGACTAAATAACCTTTATAGAGCGATGACTTATTCCCCATCCAGTTTTCTTATGGCTTGGCAAACAGGATCTAGAAATACCATATTCCTGAGGCGTTGTCTTTCTGTATAAAATTTAGGCCAGAGTTTAAAAATAGCTCCTTGAACATATCCACTAGGGTGACCGTGGAGAGGAGGATGGATGCTATCCAAGTTCTCCTTTGAAGGTCCATCCCTACAAAACCTTATTTTATCCTCTCTATTCGTAGACATATAACCAGGTGAAGTACATTTACCGTTACAATTTTGTCTTCCACATTTGTTACAAGTGACCACGATGGCACGAGCTCTTCTTTTCATTGCACTACGACTGGTACCCGTTCCTGGTAAACCGACATCTTGACTAAAGTCACTCGGACGGATTTTCCCCTCTATTAACATTCTCACATCACAAGGGATACCAAAACGCATAAGAATCCACAACCGAGTAATTCTAGCCTTATATTTCTTTTGAGAATCTTTTGGGAGAGTGATGGGAAATACTTTCTCAGGTGTTGGTACTTTGGGTCCATGATGAGATGAAAGAAGAGTAAATAGAAAGGAAAAATTAAGATAGTAAATTGCAGAATCCTAGAATTCCTTCTTTTTTTAGAGGAAAAGAAGAATTTTTAATGAAAAAGAAGAGGATTTGCGATTTAAAGAGAAAATAACAAATTAAGAGAGAAAAAGTGAACTCGGAGAAATAAGCTCTTATGCACAGTAAACGTATTTGTAAACAATAATTAAACCACTGTATATGACACGTATAGAGATCACGTGGGAGAGACAGTGTGAATCAAACTGATTTAGGATTTGAACTAGGCCCAAATGTTCTTAGTTGAAAATGGTCAGGTTGTTTCAGGCCTTAACACATCTGGAACGAGTTAAATAACAAACATAAAATTGAAAACCAATTTGTATAAATCTTAAACCCAATTTAAAGCCCACTATAGATAAAGTTAACTATGAACAACAAATCTAATTTAACGACAACAAGGATCTTCCTGAATGATATTTAAAATCATTTCATAACAACATAATCTTCAAGCAACTCAATTAATTTTGTTTTAATCAAAACCTTGTTGAACAATACATACACCCATATGTTATTCATAATACTTAACATCTATCAATGGATTCATCATCATTACTACCAAGGGTTTAGAATGCGACTAACCTTGAAATCAATACGATTTACGTCTTCCAACATAGACCATATCAATGAACAAAGACACTTGATGTTACTACTTAAGAACATCTACAATCCCCACAATTCTACTCATACAATATATAATTTCCTCATATAACAAAACCTTAGGTAACCAAAAGATTCACTGATACACTTAAATACAATGTACGTAACGAAATATTCCAATTTGAGATTCATGCATTCTAGACTTTACACAGTCTCAATAGACCAAAAGTCTAACATTTATCTCTCTCAAGATTCAATACCATGATTCCCAACTTATATCATATTCCTCAAATATATAGAACTTTTAAGAAAAGATATTGACACTTATGTGCTCCATCGAATCCACACATAATCATTACTTAGGTTTGAATCAATTACGAAAAATTTGGCATATCTATGCCAAACTTTAAAATCAATAAATCAAGCCTTATATTTCTTATTGTTTTTCACGAGACAAAAGGCTCTTAAATCCTCGTATCTATACGAATTTCTCATCGTTTATACGAATTAAATATGCTTATAGATCCTAATATTATACGAATCTCTCATAAGCATTCTACTTATAAACTCATTTCATATAATTATCATTCCCTCATAACTATTAATACTTTCCTTCTATATAATTATTGTACTCATATAACCATTAGTATTTTCATTCTATGGCCTTTCCATGTTACATCCTTCTAAACTGTATAAATCAATGTGAAGGTTCATTTTGATGATGACACTGAAAATTCAGCTTCAAAACCATCTCAAAAATATATTTTTTAAAGTGGTGCTACACTCCCTAGGTTAACCGAACCTAGGCTCTGATACCAAAAATTCTGTAACGCCCCTATATGGGGGTTAACAGTTTTTAATGAGATAAAATAAAAATAAATAATAAAAGTAAAACCTTAAAAATAAAATTTGCCCGGGACTTAAATGAAAACTCTCAACTCAAAAATAAAAATATAAACGATAAATAAACCACAGTTTTAATGTAGCACCTTAAATTTAATAATATAAACTGTTGTCATCATCATTTTAACCCTCAACACATTGTAATACAGTCACAGAAAGTAACAATTGATGCTTACATTATCATGAAGAACATTCTCAACAATTGAAGCAGTCCCAATGTAATATAGCTACATCACTTCCTCAACTATATTTCTCGTAGCCACCTCACACTTAGTGAGTCCTGAAAAGATATAAACATAAGGGTATGAGCAACACTATGCTCAGTAGAGAAAGCCATTACTCACCTTTAGGTTTTTATCATTACCACATTAAAATCTGCATGGTTAATAAGTTACATCATATTCCAGATTATGAGGTTTATTATGATCACATCTTATGGATACCGTAGTTAATCATTACCAAGTGTCATAATTACACATTTATACAAATATTACCAATCATCATTGTTCCTAGGTATCCATGTTAAATTGAGTATCACTCAACTCATCGAAACCCAAATGGGCGCACTTGATCACCCTATAAACATTCCAAGGGTGTTCCGGTGAGGGGACATCAAGCCCCGAGTCCTCACCAAATCGATTCCTGTACAGTGTGTTCTGGGACTTTCAACCCAAGGAAGCGTCATCGCCTTCCCCCTATTTTACCTTTTAGGGTATTCATGCCCAAGGACGTAACCGTCGCCCTCTTCATGTCTCACAATTTCTCTATATTGAATCATTATCAATAGAGTTAGTTTTCCTAACCATGCTTCTCAATTTATAACATGTGTCAATTCATTATGTTCCTCGCCGTACAATACAAGACGAGTCCATGTCATAGTTTCATATGTGATAATCATATAATATCAGTTCAACATAGATATATATATATTGCGGCAAAACAATCAATTTTAATTCTATAAAAACCTCACAAAAGATGAGTAATAGAATCCCTACCTTTCAAGCTTATCAACAGTCTCTTAATCCTGGAATCAATTAACGTTAGCTCCATACTCCCTTGATCCTAAGGCGTGCATAAGGACAATTAAAACTAAAGCACAACATACAACTACATTCATAAATAAATCATGTGTAAACCTATCTTACTAGTATGCCATTAAAGCTTTTATATAAATCTCTTTTGAATACCACAGTAAACAATTTTTGTCTTAACACAATCTAAAATGTGAACAAGTAATCTATATGTTTTAGTCCCTAATAAGATTCATCAATCACTTAGGATAATATTGGAAAGGTTGCAAGACATTAAAGAATTAGGTGGTGAGCAAAGATGGGTTCTTGGTTCAGGTTAGCAGCTGGTATACCATAACAAACTGGCAGATTTACTAGTTTCCAATACAAAAATTGAATAATTCTTAGAAAATAAAATACAACTCCGATTTAGGTTTATGATAGCTCGTTAGAAAGCCTAGGATGCTACTTTTCAAATATGCAAACCAATTCATAAAATTCATTTTAATTTAATCTTAGAATTTCAAGAAATAACCACTGCCCATAGAGGTATTACAAAGTTTAACAATATAAATTTTCTGTCTAGGGCATATACACTTAGACTTCATACATATGCTCCAAAATAGCAACAAACATATACTTAGGTTTAAGAACGCAAATTTGAATAATCCTTTAGTATAAAAGAAAATTTATAAATGAAAGACTAAATTTGTTCATAAGATTCTAACCTCGGATTATGGTTAGTTGGAAGCTTAAAATGGCTTCAAAACAGGTTCCTTTACTTCGGTATGACTGAAATTCTTGCTCAAATGGAGGTGATGGTGGCTGATTTTTATGGCTGCCTTGAAGAAGTTCTCTAAGTATTTTGCTTCAGCAAAGAAATGAGAAGAAGAGTGTGGGAACCGTGGAAGAGAAAGGAAGAAAAGATGAAGTCTTTGAAGAGAAGTGATAGAAACAATTATAGAGGAGACATGTTGAAGCATGTCACGGAGGAAATAAAGAAAATGAGGGTCAAGAGTAGTTGGAAAAGATATCCTTATGTCTCATCTAAAGACTTTAACACACATAATGCCAATATGACATTTTTGAGATTTATTAGAAGTTCTAAGGCTTTTTAGTAATCATACTAAATAAATATAGGAGAATTTTAGAAAACTTAAAAATAGATAAAAAATAAATATTATAAAATAAATTTAAATGAAGCAATTTTTTTTAATACATTAAAAATTAATTTAATTACCTCAATACCCGTTAGGAGAATAACGGGTGTCACAATTACCTCAAAAAAAAAAAAAAAACTTCTGCAGTGTTAAGACGATAATGGCGCCCCACAACCAGTCTTAAAATTGCTAAGCAACAAACAAAAAATCAAGGTAATCTTTTAGAAAATTCTCGAAGTTTAAAGCAAACACGCAAAACATTTATTGCAACATGTAATGTTCTAGCAAATCGTCAAGTGTTGATTGGCTAGCCACAAGATGCAACATGCCGGTGTGACAAAAGATTTTTCTTTTTAATTTCTGTTGACAAATCAAGAAGAGCCACGAAGGGCAACAATTGCTCTTTCTTTATTAAAAGGGAAAAATATTGAACATCATGACAGTTTTTCCCTTTGATTGTATGGCGAACACAAGTTAGCATGTGTTTATAGGTGCAGGATGTTTGGCACCTATAGTTAAATGTGAAATTTTTGAATTAAAAATTATAATATATATAAATTTTATATTATAGTTAAATTTTTTATTATTATAATATATAAATATTTTATATTATAGCAATTAAAAGTTTTAGTTAAAATTAATTTTATTAAATATTTTTAATTTAAATTTAAATTTAAACAATATAAAATTTTTATATGCTATAAAATTAAGGTTATTAAACACCCTGTTTATAACATGACTCTTTTTGTTGGATTTTTTTGGGTTGTCCATAGCGGTATATGATGTAATAATCAATATGATTGAGTTTTATTTGGAATAATTTTTTCTAAAAGGAAAGCATTGATTTGAAATCTTTCGAGATAATCTTAACGTTTGACTGAATCGGCGAATTTACTTTCAGGCACTAATGATGGTGATGTTTTGCATACATTATGATAGGTAAATAGGCCCCATAGTCATTATGGGACCATAAAGAGGTAAATAGGCCCTAGTCATTATGCGACCATAAATAGGTAAATAGGCCCCATAGCCATCCTGCGACCATGAATACAATCAAGTTGAAAGTAACGTTACATTGAAAATCACTAATGCTATGTTTGACAAGAAGAAAAGAAAAAAAGAAGAAAGAAAAAATTATGAAAGAAAAAAAATTGTAAAGGACAAGAAGATTTTAATTTTTTTTCACTTGCTTGGTATATAAAGGTTGAAAGAAAATAATTTTATCTGTGAAAAAAATAATTTTATCTTCTCTTATTTAGTATTGTAAAAAAAACCAAATAAATAAAAAAACTACTATTAATATAATTACTAATTTGTCTAAAAATTATTTAGTTATTTTTTTAATTTGGTGCTCAAAATTTTTTGTTAGAATTTTGATTAAAAAAAAGACAAATTGATAATTTCATTTTTTTGTATTGCTGTCAAACTTTCCTCTCATAAAATCCATTTATATTTAAAGAAATCAATTTTGATAGGACCCACGTGTCATTTCTTTCACTAATTTTTTCTTTTCATTCTAATTTATTTTCTACTAAACACCCCATTATATCAATTTTCACTCCAAAATCTTTCGAATGATTTTTTCCTTCCACTTTTCACTCATATCGATCAGAGCATAAAAGTCTCTCTTTGTTTGTTTGTTTGTTGTTTTTTTCCCTCTCTCTCAGTCTGTCGTATAGTTTTTGAGTTGTGGATTTTTAAGGTTGTTCGAGATTTATTTTTTATAATAACCACGTATTGTGAGTAATCAAGGACGCCATTATGATTGTGAGATTATCCGTAATGAATTTTAAAGTGGTGTAGATTGTGGATCGGATCTATAACTGAAAAGAAAAACTTCCACATGTGTCTTTGGTATGTTTTTCCTTCATTTTTCATTTCACAGTGGCAAAGATTTTGTGAAAATTAATAACTGGAAAAAAACGACCCGAGAGATGCTCAAAATGGATGACCCTTTGTCTTATCCTTGTTTACAAATGAGCGACTTATCAGGGTTACGTGAAGTGAATTTTGTTTTCTCCACGTGCAGGGCCTTTTTTTTTTCTTCGTTGCTTTTAGAACATGTTATTTCTGTTTGTATAAAAAAAGAACGCCCTATTGTATTATTGTTCAGCACTGCTAAAAAGAGCAAAAAATGGCGAGAGAGACTGTTAACTTGAAGGCTTTTTTCTTCAGGTTCAAAGCTCTGTTCACAGGAATATGGAGCCAATTTAGCCCGCCATGGAAGCTCACCGCCTCTAACACGTCGTGCTTGAAGTTCCAAGCTTCATTTTCTCTCAATCAAATATCAGCAGAAGTAGTTCCAAATCAGCAGGCTCTCGTGTTTCACTTGGAAGGAGCAATGTTGAAGTCATGTTCTCTCTTTCCTTATTTCGTGCTTGTGGCTTTTGAAGCCGGGGGGCTCTTAAGAGCTCTTATCCTGTTTTTTCTCTACCCTTTTGTGTGCTTGGCTGGTGAAGAGTTGGGGTTGAAGATCATGGTTTTCATATGCTTTTTCGGTATTAGGAAGAGAAGTTTCCGAGTTGGAAGAGCCGTGTTGCCCAAGTTTTTCTTAGAGGACGTCGGGAACGAAGGTTTCGACATGGTGATGAAGTTTAGCAGGAAAATAGGAGTTACCAATTTGCCTAAAGTTATGGTGGAAGGCTTCCTTGTAGATTACCTAGGTGTTGATGCAATTCTGGGGAGAGAGTTGAAGGAGGTTTGTGGCTATTTTGTTGGTCTGATGGAGGAAAAGAAAGCAAGTGACATGATTTTGAATGAGATACTTGGGAAAGAGAAATTTGATTCTAATTTCATAGGCCTCAGTAGCAAAAAAAGGTCATTTGATCAACAACTCCTTTCCCATTGCAAGGTTAATTTCCTCAACCTTTTATTTTTATTTTGTTGAAAAATTGTGTTGTAGTTAGAGTTGTTCTAATAAGTACTAGTCATGTTTTTCTCTGTTACAATAGGTGCTTCACTTGGTAAGTGAAAGTGAGAAGAGGAATTGGCAAGTCCTTCCAAGGAAGAAATACCCAAAACCATTGATCTTCCATGATGGGAGGTTGGCTTTCAAACCCAATTTTCTAGCCACCTTAGAGATGCTTCTATGGCTTCCTTTTGGATTTTTCCTTTTCATCATAAGACTTGTTGTTTCCCTATTCCTTCCTCATAAATTGTCCGTACCAATCTTATCATTCACTGGAATGATTGGCACAAGCCACAATACAAGGGAAAAAGATTTTGTCACACCAGAAAACTTTGGCACAAAAGAATTGAAGGGCACACTTTATGTATGCAACCACAGAACCCTGCTTGATCCCATCTATGTATCAATGGGTTTGAGGAAGCCTATCATGGCAGTCACATACAGCTTGAGCAGAATTACCGAGCTGATTTCACCGATCAAGACAGTTCGGTTAACGAGGAATAGAGAGAAAGACTCAGAGATGATGGAGAAGTTGTTAAGCCATAGTGACCTTGTGGTTTGTCCTGAAGGAACCACCTGCAGAGAGCCTTATTTACTTAGGTTTAGTCCTTTGTTCGCAGAGCTAACCGACGAAATTGTTCCGATCGCCATAGATTATCGGGTCAGCATGTTCTATGGAACGACTGCTGGTGGGTACAAATTCATGGACCCGGTTTTCCTCTTGTTGAATCCAATGACATCTTGCACTCTAAAGGTCCTTGAGAAGTTACCAGAAGAGTACACATGTGGGATTGGAGGGAAATCCAAGTTTGAAGTGGCCAATTATGTGCAGTCAAATATTGCTGAAGCTTTAGGATGTGAGTGCACTAACTTAACAAGGAAAGATAAGTACATCATCTTGGCAGGCAATGAGGGGAAAGTATAGGAGGACTGGCACAAGATCAGCTGGTTTTTCTTTTTTTTGGTCTAAATTTCATCCACAAAATCTCTTCTTTTGTCTTTTTTTTTTTGGTAGGATTTGCCCATGTGATTCTTGTATGAAACTCAATAATTGTGATAGGGCACTCGGTTTGCTAATTTATTAAGCTTAGTTATTATGTAAATTTGAAATAGCAATTGAGGCTTCTACCAAAAAAAGAAAAGAAACAAAATTGATTGAGTTACTTCAAAAGGAAGTTCACCATCAACAAAAGGCTTTTTATACGCGTGTTGTAGATATATGAATATGTCATCACTATAATGAAATTTATGTAGAACATAAATTCTTCAGAAAATAAGAAAATAACAAGCAAACCCCTTTTTGCTTTTTTTTTTTTTTTAGTTCTTTTTTATTTTACATCCAATCTTTTGGAAACAACAACCATATAATGTCAACCAACAACCCTTTTGGCCATTGAGAATTTGCTTTTTCTTCCACGTCCAGGGAAAATTTTAATAAGTGGGGCATTGAGATCTCCATTCTTGAGGTCAATGATGAGGGTCCAACCTTACAAGCAAAGATTACGAGGCTGGCATGACATAAACAGGATAAGATATGGCATCATAATAACTGCTCAAATAATTCTCAAGGGCACAAGGAAGTTGAAAAACATTTAATAACGTTGAACTTCTAGCTTAGCCATATAGCTTGTTCTACCACGAGTAAATCGCCGCCCCATCGTTGCTTGTACTCTAACCAAGTAGTGGTAAAAAAAATTGACATTATTTTAAGATAATTTGGCCACAATTTTTCTTTGTATCAAAGGCAGTTTAAAACATTTTGGTGCAATGCTTAAGCTAACTGAATATGGGAAACATCTGTGATCTATATCATATTAAATTGCTTTCCCAAGCAAAGCAAGTTAGAAAGGTAATTTGCTTTGGAGGTTTGTTTGTATGTATGTCTTTTTGTCGCTTCAAGTGGAATGTTGACTTGGGCAAGGTGAAAAGTTTTCTGAACCAAGGAGGCACATAAAAGTTTAAAAGTTACTTCATTTTGATCTTAAATTTTGTCATCTTAATTCAAACCACATGTCGTTTTTTACGAATATGACAGTACACCTTCATATAACAAATGATACATATATATATATATATATATATTTTCCAATAAACAACAGCAAGCTATTTATACAAAAAAAAAAAAAAAGAAATAGTCTAGGTTCATAAAAAAACGACAATGGAAATAGAAGGAAAAAAAACTTAATAGAAACGACATATCGTTTCCAAATATTTACATGTAAGAGAAGGAAGCTTTGAGGTCCACTGTCGCTGAAAAGCACAAAGGCACATTATTCATCGAGGGACGAAAGAAACAGAAGATGGCTTGGAGGCAAATACTCTTCAATAAGACTGCCATCTCCGCATCCCGATCTACGCCTGGTTGCGCTCGATTCTTCTCCAAATCAATTGCTTATGAAGGTAATCCATGTTTCTTCCTCAATTTTAATATCCATTTTTCTCACTTTCCGTTTGTTTTCCAAGAAAAAAGAAGGAACGAAAAAATTAAATCGTCTTTGTCGCTTTCGATGCTTTGGGTTCCCTAGAAATTTGAATATACATAAAGGGAAAATGAAAGAAATTTGAATATAGATAAAGGGAAAATTTCATTTTGGTTGAGTGGGAGCTGTGTTATTGTTTTGCTGCATTAGAAATTGACGCAAGCAAAAGAATTGTCGGAATGAATTTTGGGTTTTGCACTTCATTTTTTTAGGAATTTCTAGAAGCTAAAATGCAAGCAACTGTTTTTTATTTTATTTTTTTTTTGTCCTTCTCTTTATAGTTGCTAACATGCTAGGGAACATAAACGAAAACGAACATGGGTAGCGTTTATACAAAAGAACTTGGTTAGTGTTTATATAGAGGAAAAAGGGGAGAAGGTCTCTCTTTGCTTTTGATGTGGGATATCTGGTTCAACACCCTAAATCCATAATAAATATATTAGAAGCCATTCTTTAACCAAAAACATTGAATCAGCTGGTGGGCTGGTGACATTCTAAACCTTGGGAGCAACGTTCGATTCCTTGCAATCGCAAAATCTTAAATTTTTTTATATATTTTAAGTTTAAATGTACCATAATAAATACATTAGAAGCCCTTTTTAAATTAAAAACATTGAACCAGCTGGGTGATGGGCTGGCGGCATTCTAAGCTTTGGGAGCAAGGTTCGATTCTTTGCAACCACAAAATCTTAAATTTTTTTTTATTTTAAGTTTCAATATGCTATAAATGTGCTAAAGCGTATTAACCAAAAATATTGAACTAGCTGGGTGATGGGCTGGCGGCATTCTAAGCTTTGGGAGCAAGGTTCGATTCTTTGCAACCATAAAATCTTAAATTTTTTTTATTTTAAGTTTCAATGTGTTGTAAACTTGCTAAAGCGTGTTAACCAAAAACATTGAACTAGCTGGGTGATGGGCTGGCGGCATTCTAAGCTTTGGGAGCAAGGTTCGATTCCTTGAAACCACAAAATCTTAATTTTTTTTTATTTTAAGTTTAAATGTGTTGTAAACGTGTTAAAGCGTGTTAAACATGTTAGTACAAATTCAACACGTTTATTTTCGTGTTATTCGTGCTAACTTATTTATGACCCAATTAATATACGTGCGGTTCAAACCCATTTATCTCGTATAGTTTTCGTCTCGTGTCATCGTACCGTATCTAGTTACCTCTCAAAATAGTCCAAAATTAATAGACTTAACATACAGGCCACTCAGTGTAATTAAAATGATTAAAAATGCTAGGATGCTGTAAGCACTTCTATATACTACAAAATGTAATCAATATATATACTGTGTATTACACTTGTATTATTTTAATTACAACAAATATTACATCCACATCGAGAATATCTTGATCGATCAAGCAAATAGCAATATATAAGTCGTGTATGTGATCCAAAATTTGGATTCAAAGTTTTTGAACTCAACATTTGCGTTTCGAGGACTTATGTAATCATCCAACCATCTTTTGTTCAATCTTATAAACAAATTATATTTTGTTGACAAATTACAAGAGAAGAATAATTTTGCATAAAATTCTGACCCTACGAGGAAGTGTTCAATTTTTGTTCCCTCTAAACTTTTGTGCCTAATTAATTATTATCGTTCTTCTCTAAAGGAACGGTCCTGTACATGTAAAAATAAGTGAGTAACATAGCATTTATTAGAAAATTTTATATGGATGGTTAGTTTTGACCGCCCATTTTAATTAACAACATAGCTCTTTTTTTTTTTTTTTTGTGCGTGATGAGTTTAAAAATAATAGTCAATCACTAATATACCACAGTCTATCATTGTACACTGATTTAATAATAGTTCATTATTGATTTATCAATGGTACAACACTAATGAATCGATGAACTACCAATTAATATTGGTTAATTACAGACTAATATCGATGTATTAGTAATAAATCCAATCAATGGCATGCCACCAAATTAATCAATAATAAACCATATAAATCAATCCAATAATTGATTAACCATTGTTAAAAATGATCGGTTTCTTAATTTAACAAAATAAGAGTTTTCATGTAACGCCCCTATGTGGGGGTTAACAGTTTTTAATGAGATAAAATAAAAATAAATAATAAAAGTAAAACCTTAAAAATTAAAATTTGCCCGGGACTTAAATGAAAACTCTCAACTCAAAAATAAAAATATAAACGATAAATAAACCACAGTTTTAATGTAGCACCTTAAATTTAATAATATAAACTGTTGTCATCATCATTTTAACCCTCAACACATTATAATACAGTCACAGAAAGTAACAATTGATGCTTACATTATCATGAAGAACATTCTCAACGATTGAAGCAGTCCCAATGTAATATAGTTACATCACTTCCTCAACTATATTTCTCGTAGCCACCTCACACTTAGTGAGTCCTGAAAAGATAAAAATATAAGGGAATGAGCAACACTATGCTCAGTAGAGAAAGCCATTACCCACCTTTAGGTTTTTATCATTACCACATTAAAATCTGCATGGTTAATAAGTTACATCATATTCCAGATTATGAGGTTTATTATGATCACATCTTATGGATACCGTAGTTAATCATTACCAAGTGTCATAATTACACATTTATACAAATATTACCAATCATCATTGTTCCTAGGTATCCATGTTAAATTGAGTATCACTCAACTCATCGAGACCCAAATGGGCGCACTTGATCACCCTATAAACATTCCAAGGGTGTTCCGGTGAGGGGACATCAAGCCCCAAGTCCTCACCAAATCGATTCCTGTACAGTGTGTTCTGGGACTTTCAACCCAAGGAAGCGTCATCGCCTTCCCCCTATTTTACCTTTTAGGGTATTCATGCCCAAGGACGTAACCGTCGCCCTCTTCATGTCTCACAATTTCTCTATATTGAATCATTATCAATAGAGTTAGTTTTCCTAACCATGCTTCTCAATTTATAACATGTGTCAATTCATTATGTTCCTCGCCGTACAATACAAGACGAGTCCATGTCATAGTTTCATATGTGATAATCATATAATATCAGTTCAACATAGATATATATATATTGCGGCAAAACAATCAATTTTAATTCTATAAAAACCTCACAAAAGATGAGTAATAGAATCCCTACCTTTCAAGCTTATCAACAATCTTTTAATCCTGGAATCAGTTAACGTTAGCTCCATACTCCCTTGATCCTAAGGCGTGCATAAGGACAATTAAAACTAAAGCACAACATACAACTACATTCATAAATAAATCATGTGTAAACCTATCTTACTAGTATGCCATTAAAGCTTTTATATAAATCTCTTTTGAATACCACAGTAAACAATTTTTGTCTTAACACAATATAAAATGTGAACAAGTAATCTATATGTTTTAGTCCCTAATAAGATTCATCAATCACTTAGGATAATATTGGAAAGGTTGCAAGACATTAAAGAATTAGGTGGTGAGCAAAGATGGGTTCTTGGTTCAGGTTAGCAGCTGGTATACCATAACAAACTGGCAGATTTACTAGTTTCCAATACAAAAATTGAATAATTCTTAGAAAATAAAATACAACTCCGATTTAGGTTTATGATAGCTCGTTAGAAAGCCTAGGATGCTACTTTTCAAATATGGCAAACCAATTCATAAAATTCATTTTAATTTAATCTTAGAATTTCAAGAAATAACCACTGCCCATAGAGGTATTACAAAGTTTAACAATATAAATTTTCTGTCTAGGGCATATACACTTAGACTTCATACATATGCTCCAAAATAGCAACAAACATATACTTAGGTTTAAGAACGTAAATTTGAATAATCCTTTAGTATAAAAGAAAATTTATAAATGAAAGACTAAATTTGTTCATAAGATTCTAACCTCGGATTATGGTTAGTTGGAAGCTTGAAATGGCTTCAAAACAGGTTCCTTTACTTCGGTATGACTGAAATTCTTGCTCAAATGGAGGTGATGGTGGCATGATTTTTATGGCTGCCTTAAAGAAGTTCTCTAAGTATTTTGCTTCAGCAAAGAAATAAGAAGAAGAGTGTGGGAACCGTGGAAGAGAAAGGAAGAAAAGATGAAGTCTTTGAAAAGAAGTGATAGAAACAATTATAGAGGAGACATGTTGAAGCATGTCACGGAGGAAATAAAGAAAATGAGGGTCAAGAGTAGTTGGAAAAGATATCCTTATGTCTCATCTAAAGACTTTAACACACATAATGCCAATATGACATTTTTGAGATTTATTAGAAGTTCTAAGGCTTTTTAGTAATCATACTAAATAAATATAGGAGAATTTTAGAAAACTTAAAAATAGATAAAAATAAATATTATAAAATAAATTTAAATGAAGCAATTTTTTTTTTATACATTAAAAATTAATTTAATTACCTCAATACCCGTTAGGAGAATAACGGGTGTCACAGCTCTACCCCCCTAAAGAAATTTCGTCCTCGAAATTTCAATTCTAGTAATACTAGTAAAAATTTTAATTCCATTATGATTCCAATTCCGAGTCTAAACCGTTAATGTTGTTTGTCCTCCAAATTTAAGTCATCGTATTTCCACTTATTTACTTGCATAATAAATCTTACTCTAATTTCTAAATCCCTCAATAAGAGTATTTCTGACAAGTTTCAACTTATAACACCGTATAATAGTCTAAGAATCTGATTAGGCATACATATTGACCATACCATGATTCCAGTCCTTCATTGTCCATGGACTGTGATTTACAATCACATTTAAGGAGATTGCCAGAGAAATTTTATATACTTCATCTTTAGGTTCCTTTTCCTTTTTGAGTAAGGAAAAGTCAAATATATTTGATTTCATACCTCAACTAATAAACTAAAACATAATCATAAAACATATATCACAAACACTTTTATTCAAACCTATACATTAAACTTATTCATAGAGATATTAAACGGAATCTCAGAGTTGCAAACATACCCGACATATTTTTCATTAAACAGCTATCCTCATGACACAAACATTCAACCCAAATAATATACTCATATTTCATATGGAATATCCCCATAACTGACTCTGGTACTTCCACATAATATTAACAGAATATTACACATTACAAACATGATACGGATACGTTTCGAGAGTACAAGGCACTCCGTATACCAGCTATCCATATCATGCATGCTTATAGGATACAAAAACATCGATAAACAAAAGATCGGACCTTAAGAAGGATGCGTTTCGAGAGCATCAAGTACTCCGTATCCAGCCATCTCGGCATTAGGCTCAATGAATCTAAAAGATTGAACAACGACGTACCACAAGAAACACAGAATACAAGGCAAACGGTTATTCATAACACACGAAATACGGACACACATGCCTACATGCCAAAGATAAAACAAAAAGATTACAGATGGAGATTCAAATCAATTGGCCGCTCCCGGCTTTCCCTTTCCCATTCAAGCTTGGATGTTGCAGTGTCGGATTCTGGATGTATGATTTGCATTTTATCTATCAATTCCTCAGCTGTTGAAGCAGTGACAAAGATTTGTCTCTCCGATTCTGTAGTGATGTTTTCTTCCACAGCGTAATCTAGAAATTTCAAAAGACCGTCATAAAAACCCTTTACGTTCAGCAGTCCCAAAGGTTTGGAATAAAAGCCCAACAATTGCCCACAAGCAACTATAAATATTTCCTCAAGAGTACCTAGACCACCAGGTAATGCTATAAAGCATCAGAATTATAGATTATGTCTTTAAAATTTTTAGGGATACTCCTGACTCCTTCTCCCTTACCTATGGCTTCCTTACAAAGGTTTCCTTCAACTGGAATATGAGGCCAAATTCTTACATCAGTAGCGTCGCTAGACCTAGCTGCTAGTGCCATATTTACCATCATTTTTATACTACCACCCCCATAGATTATGTTAATCTTCTTGCGTGCTAGGACTTGCCCTAAGTGATTTGCAGCTTCTAAATAAGCTTTATCTTTTCCAAGGCTGGAACCACAAAAGACACAGACATTCTTTATTTTCTTCGTGGACTGGGAGGTAGACATATTTGGTTTATAGAAGTGGTTGCTTAATGTCTGCTCCACTTAGACTTCGGGTTCTACATGAGATTTTAAAGATGAGAAATATACAAAAAGGGCTAAAGAGATAGACGAGTAGGTAATGAAAAAGTAATCCAAAGATTTAAACAAAATCTTGTGCGGATAAGAAAGTAAGATAAGGTGATTGATAGTTTACAGAAAATCTGATTCACTTTTTGAAAAAGATTAGACTCTAATTGTATAACTTTTGACAATTGAGAACAATTTGACAGAAGACCCTCTTGACACAACTGTAGACTTTTTGACAAATATACACCAAGTCTAGAAATTTAATATAAACGACAAATACTGTAGAACTTTTGAAATTTGAGACACAAATCTTGAAATATCTGGATAAGCTTTTCAAAATTCAAACATATTACTGTACCGTATGTAACGTGTCTGATAAGATAATATATTTTATTATATATATATTTAAGAAAATCATAAATTAAATAAGATATTAACACTTACTGTATCAATCTAATAATCACAATTATTTCAAACACAAAAGCAAATATTCTGAGTAAAAGAAAAACACAAACTGTTGAACATCAGCTAAAACTGCTTCAAATAAGTAAAGACTAAATAACCTTTATAGAGCGATGACTTATTCCCCATCCAGTTTTCTTATGGCTTGGCAAACAGGATCTAGAAATACCATATTCCTGAGGCGTTGTCTTTCTGTATAAAATTTAGGCCAGAGTTTAAAAATAGCTCATTGAACATATCCACTAGGGTGACTGTGGAGAGGAGGATGGATGCTATCCAAGTTCTCCTTTGAAAGTCCATTCCTACAAAACCTTATTTTATCCTCTCTATTCGTAGACATATAACCAGGTGAAGTACATTTACCGTTACAATTTTGTCTTCCACATTTGTTACAAGCGACCACGATGGCACGAGCTCTTCTTTTCATTGCACTACGACTGGTACCCGGTCCCTGGTAAACCGACATCTTGACTAAAGTCACTCGGACGGATTTTCCCCTCTATCAACATTCTCACATCACAAGGGATGCCAAAACGCATAAGAATCCACAACCGAGTAATTCTAGCCTTGTATTTCTTTCTGAGAATCTTTTGGGAGAGTGATGGGAAATACTTTCTCAGATGTTGGTACTTTGGGTCCATGATGAGATGAAAGAAGAGTAAATAGAAAGGAAAAATTAAGATAGTAAATTGCAGAATCATAGAATTCCTTCTTCTTTTAGAGGAAAAGAAGAATTTCTAATGAAAAAGAAGAGGATTTGCGATTTAGAGAGAAATAACAAATTAAGAGAGAAAAAGTGAACTCAGGAGAAATAAGCTCCTATGCACAGTAAACGTATATGTAAACAATGATTAAAACAATGTATATGACACGTATAGAGACCACGTGGGAGAGACAGTGTGAATCAAACTGATTTAAGATTTGAACTAGGCCCAAATGTTCTAAGTTGAAAATGGTCAGGTTGTTTCGGGCCTTAACACATTTAGAACGAGTTAAATAACAAACATAAAATTGAAAACCAATTTGTATAAATCTTAAACCCAATTCAAAGCCCACTATAGATAAAGTTAACTATGAACAACAAATCTAATTTAACGACAACAAGGATCTTCCTGAATGATATTTAAAATCATTTCATAACAACATAATCTTCCAGCAACTCGAATAATTTTGTTTTAATCAAAACCTTATTGAACAATACATACACCCATATGTTATTCATAATACTTAACATCTATCAATGGATTCATCATCATTGCTACCAAGGGTTTAGAATGCGACTAACCTTGAAATCAATACGATTTACGTCTTTCAACGTAGACCATATCAACGAACAAAGACACTTGATGTTACTACTTAAGAACATCTACAATCCTCACAATTCTACTTATACAATATATAATTTCCTCATATAACAAAACCTTAGGTAACAAAAAGATTCACATCTAAACATCTAAAACTTAAACATTTTATCGTAATTATCCAAAATTATTATAAGTGCCTTAAGTATTATGATTTACTTAAGGAAACTCCTATTGATCATTTTTCTATTGCATCTATATATAAAGATTCACTGATACACTTAAATACAATGTACGTAACGAAATATTCCAATTTTGAGATTCATGCATTCTAGACTTTACACAGTCTCAACAGACCAAAAGTCTAACATTTATCTCTCTCAAGATTCAATACCATGATTCCCAACTTATATCATATTCCTCAAATAAATAGAACTTTTAAGAAAAGACATTGACACTTATGTGCTCCATCGAATCCACACATAATCATTACTTAGGTTTGAATCAATTACGAAAAATTTGGCATATCTATGTCAAACTTTAAAATCAATAAATCAAGCCTTATATTTCTTATTGTTTTTCACGAGACAAAAGGCTTTTAAATCCTCTTATCTATACGAATTTCTCATCGTTTATACGAATTAGATATGCTTATAGATCCAAATATTATACGAATCTCTCATAAGCAATCTACTTATAAACTCATTCCATATAATTATCATTCCCTCATAACTATTAATACTTTCCTTCTATATAATTATTGTACTCATATAACTATTAATATTTTCATTCTATGGCCTTTCCATGTTACATCCTTCTAGACTGTATAAATCAATGTGAAGGTTCATTTTGATGATGACAATGAAAATTCAGCTTCAAAACCATCTCAAAAATATATTTTTTAAAGTGGTGCTACACTCCCTAGGTTAACCGAACCTAGGCTCTGATACCAAAAATTCTGTAACGCCCCTATATGGGGGTTAACAATTTTTAATGAGATAAAATAAAAATAAATAATAAAAGTAAAACCTTAAAAATAAAATTTACCCGGGACTTAAATGAAAACTCTCAACTCAAAAATAAAAATATAAACGACAAATAAACCACAGTTTAATGTAGCACCTTAAATTTAATAATATAAACTGTTGTCATCATCATTTTAACCCTCAACACATTATAATACAGTCACAGAAAGTAACAATTGATGCTTACATTATCATGAAGAACATTCTCAACGATTGAAGCAGTCCCAATGTAATATAGTTACATCACTTCCTCAACTATATTTCTCGTAGCCACCTCACACTTAGTGAGTCCTGAAAAGATAAAAATATAAGGGTATGAGCAACACTATGCTCAGTAGAGAAAGCCATTACTCACCTTTAGGTTTTTATCATTACCACATTAAAATCTGCATGGTTAGTAAGTTACATCATATTCCAGATTATGAGGTTTATTATGATCACATCTTATGGATACCGTAGTTAATCATTACCAAGTGTCATAATTACACATTTATACAAATATTACCAATCATCATTGTTCCTAGGTATCCATGTTAAATTGAGTATCACTCAACTCATCGAAACCCAAATGGGCGCACTTGATCACCCTATAAACATTCCAAGGGTGTTCCGGTGAGGGGACATCAAGCCCCGAGTCCTCACCAAGTCGATTCCTGTACAGTGTGTTCTGGGACTTTCAACCCAAGGAAGCGTCATCGCCTTCCCCCTATTTTACCTTTTAGGGTATTCATGCCCAAGGACGTAACCGTCGCCCTCTTCATGTCTCACAATTTCTCTATATTGAATCATTATTAATAGAGTTAGTTTTCCTAACCATGCTTCTCAATTTATAACATGTGTCAATTCATTATG
The DNA here is from genome assembly GCA_025403435.1 of Artocarpus heterophyllus. Classification (NCBI taxonomy): domain Eukaryota; kingdom Viridiplantae; phylum Streptophyta; class Magnoliopsida; order Rosales; family Moraceae; genus Artocarpus; species Artocarpus heterophyllus. The sequence goes on from CM046353.1 coordinate 236,406, forward strand.
TTCCTCGCCGTACAATACAAGACGAGTCCATGTCATAGTTTCATATGTGATACTCATATAATATTAGTTCAACATAGATATATATATTGCGGCAAAACAATCAATTTTAATTCTATAAAAACCTCACAAAAGATGAGTAATAGAATCCCTACCTTTCAAGCTTATCAACAATCTTTTAATCCTGGAATCAATTAACGTTAGCTCCATACTCCCTTGATCCTAAGGCGTGCATAAGGACAATTAAAACTAAAGCACAACATACAACTACATTCATAAATAAATCATGTGTAAACCTATCTTACTAGTATGCCATTAAAGCTTTTATATAAATCTCTTTTGAATATCACAGTAAACAATTTTTGTCTTAACACAATATAAAATGTGAACAAGTAATCTATATGTTTTAGTCCCTAATAAGATTCATCAATCACTTAGGATAATATTGGAAAGGTTGCAAGACATTAAAGAATTAGGTGGTGAGCAAAGATGGGTTCTTGGTTCAGGTTAGCAGCTGGCATACCATAACAAACTAGTAGATTTACTAGTTTTCAATACAAAAATTAAATAATTCTTAGAAAATAAAATACAACTCCGATTTAGGTTTATGATAGCTCGTTAGAAAGCCTAGGATGCTACTTTTCAAATATGCAAACCAATTCATAAAATTCATTTTAATTTAATCTTAGAATTTCAAGAAATAACCACTGCCCATAGATGTATTACAAAGTTTAACCATATAAATTTTCTGTTTAGGGCATATACACTTAGACTTCATACATATGCTCCAAAATAGCAACAAACATATACTTAGGTTTAAGAACGCAAATTTGAATAATCCTTTAGTATAAAAGAAAATTTATAAATGAAAGACTAAATTTGTTCATAAGATTCTAACCTCGGATTATGGTTAGTTGGAAGCTTGAAATGGCTTCAAAACAGGTTCCTTTACTTCGGTATGACTGAAATTCTTGCTCAAATGGAGATGATGGTGGCTGATTTTTATGGCTGCCTTGAAGAAGTTCTCTAAGTATTTTGCTTCAGCAAAGAAATGAGAAGAAGAGTGTGGGAACCGTGGAAGAGAAAGGAAGAAAAGATGAAGTCTTTGAAGAGAAGTGATGGAAACAATTATAGAGGAGACATGTTGAAGCATGTCACGGAGGAAATAAAGAAAATGAGGGTCAAGAGTAGTTGGAAAAGATATCCTTATGTCTCATCTAAAGACTTTAACACACATAATGCCAATATGACATTTTTGAGATTTATTAGAAGTTCTAAGGCTTTTTAGTAATCATACTAAATAAATATAGGAGAATTTTAGAAAACTTAAAAATAGATAAAAATAAATATTATAAAATAAATTTAAATGAAGCAATTTTTTTTATACATTAAAAATTAATTTAATTACCTCAATACCCGTTAGGAGAATAACGGGTGTCACAATATGCTTGTATATTTAGGTGAGGACTTGACTCCTCTATGATATACTGACTCAGATTTTTAATCCTGTCTAGATTCGAGGAGATCGACTTTTGGGTTTGCGTTTACTCTGGGTGGTAGTGCCATCAGTTGGAGAAGTGTGAAGCAAGATTGCACTATGGATTCAACGATGGAGGCCGATTATGTGGCAGCTAGTGATGCTTCGAAAGAAGCAGTATGGCTCGTAAGTTCCTTAAGGATCTTGAGGTAGTTCCTAGTATAGATAAGGCAGTATCACTGTACTGTGATAACAGTGCGGTAGTAGGTAATGCTAAGGAACCAAGATTTCACAAGAAGAGTAAGCATATTGATTGAAAGTATCATGTGATAAAGGACTTTGTTGAGGGCGTACATGTCACGGTATGCAAAATCGCGTCAGAGGACAATTTAGCTTATCCATTTACTAAGACACTTACTGGAAGAGTCTTCGAGAGGCACATGGAAACTATAGGGATACGAGATTTGTCATATTTACTTACTTAGTGCAAGTGGGAGATTGTTAGACATGTATGCCCTAAGAAGGAAAAATGTAATAAGTTTTTTGGAGATATTTTTATCAATAAAGAATCTATTTATTGTTTATATACCAAATCTTGTCCTCTTTACATTCCTATTTGTTGCATGCATGTTAAGCAACAATAGTCTGAGACTGTCGGTCTAAACCTTTAAGAATTTTGCATATGATGGACAGATTATACGGAAAACACGATTCTTAAGGTGACAGTTTAAATCATAAGATCTACAATCGAGTGAATAAAGTTGGTGCTTTATTCATGTAAAGATTGTTATGTTGTCTATATCTCAATTGGGAGATAGTCTGTCTTGGCAATCGGAGGTGGACTCCGTGAATAGAAACATTGGCACATTTTCATAGGTGACGACGTGTTGGATGGGAACATAAAGTGAATTGATTTAGATTAATAATTATGTCTCATCAAATCGATTCACTTTAGACAATCATTTGTATATCTTAATCTTGAAATAAATAGTGGGCCCGTTGTCTTGACTTGTGTCTTTTGATGTACCAAAGGGTGACACCCATATTTTAATAGTGGTATGCATGCCGATACGTTGGAGGCATGACTATTGATAATGTAGACCTGTTATTCATAGATATGGAATCCATAGCTCCTTTTTAGGAGTAGTGATATTCTCTTATATGCGTTATCTTGTAATTGGAAAACTAGAGCGCTCAACCATTCGGATACATAGGTGTAACCGAATGATATATTGTCTTTGGATGGTAAGTTTTTCGATAGTGAGATAATAGAACGTAAGATAAAAATAATCGGGAAAGTAAGACAGAACTTGTCCTTAAGCTGATTATGGATAATCCTATGGGGATACGATACATTTTGATATGTCATAGAGACTTAGCTATACGGGTTTCGTAATTCTATATAGTTCAAGAGTGCAGCTCTAAGCTTTTAGTGGAGTAGCGTTGGAGTTGATAATTATGAAATGTATATCTGGGATATTGGGTTTCATAATTACCGGGAGCTTGAACTATATAGGTCTATTTGGTCCCCTTTGCTAGCTCACAAAAATCTTGTCACGATACGGCGTGTTTTTTCAATAATTGGTGACTTATGTCAGATTTATTAGATTGGCTAAAATTCGAAAGAATCAAATAATTCATATCTGTTTATCGATTGAATTAATTTTGTGACAAAATTAATTCAAGATAAACTTGTTGAATTATTGGGATTGGATAATTCTTTTGTGTTTATCAATTGATTTAATTTTGAATAAATTAAATCAAGATAAACTTGTAGAATTATTAGAAATTCATTTATTTTCCTAGAGATTGTCTAGATAAAGTTATTTTAATTAGATAACTTTTCTATTAGGTTATTTGAATTAAAACTGAGACTTTATCCTATAGAACCTTGGGTAGAAAATAAAAGATTCACTGAGATTTTTTATCTGCATATCGGCATGATCCTTAAGTTCGGCCTATGCGCAATAAAAAGATCACGCGTTTTCACATAAATTTCATCAGGTATTGATCTGAATTTGATTTTGATTCAAATTTTAAGGCATTATCTGATAAGAACTGACTCCTAGACCCAACATTTATATAAAGGGAGTGAGTCTTGTTATTATTTAGATCAATTGAGAGATTAAGAGTAATACTCTACTGGTGAGCATCTAAAAACTCCTTGAGAGCTCTTGTTCACAAATCACAAACACTAGCTTTGAGTTCTCTCAATTGGTTGGAAGGAGAGTCACCTGGAAGAAGAGCTGTACGTGTGAGCCCACACTCACTCTGATTGTGGATAGAGAATAACAAAGAAGGCCAGTTGGTTGAGGTCATTCTAGAACATTACTTCTCTTCACTGATTACAGGAGCTTTTCAGCACATAGAGGTTAGTAAGATCTGGTTAATTTATGCATATAGCATGTCAAACTTGTGTTTTAGAAAATAATCTGATATAAAATTTTAAAATCTCACTGCGTATTATTTTTCCAACAATTACGAGGTAAATCGATAAGAAATGAGACTAAGTAAAAGAAATGAACGGTTAATGTTTAAGTTGTGTTGTCGATCAAGTATGTCAGTAACAAGAAAATTCAACTAATAATCGGGTGTCGTTTAAGCAAAGAGCTAACTAAAAGAAGGGAAAAGTGGGAACACAAGACCGATTAACAAGAAAGTCTCAAACCTCTTCTATAGCATGAAGAAAATAATTTTCAAATACTTTTTTATGTTTGAAGTATGTTTACATTTGTTATGTATAATGTTTTAAAAGTTCAAGTTATGATTTTTAATATGTTTGCAATTGCTATGTCTAGTGATTCAGACATTAAGTTATATAATATAAATGTTTAATAAAATTATAAAATTGGTAATCGAAACCCTCAAGTTAATATGAGAAAATGTTGTATTAGCCACTTAATCCAAGAGGAGTGTCATGCTAAGTTATATTATGGCCTTAGTGTTCGATGGTCAAGCGCCTTTGGTAGTACACTTGGGCCCATAGTTTAAAAAAGTTAAGAATAATGATAAAAAATTTATAAATGAGTGTAAATAGAATCATTCATTATGATATTTCTTATATTCTATTTTCGAAAAATGTTTCTTTATAAGTAATGTTTATATAAAATATATTACAAGAAATGTTTTATAATGAAACACGTCTTACGAAAAATGTTTAATGAAAGATATTTTTTACAAAAAAAGTTTTAGGAAGAAAGTTTTAACAAGCTATAAGATTATGTTTGAACTTATGGAGCGAAAACTCATTACAAGTTCTTTCATACTATAAGTCGTTTTAAAGAAGATCAATAAGACTAATTGAAGAACTTGGTGTGGCGGTGACAGATATGATGGTTGGGTATAGATACCACTACAATAGTTTTTTTCTGTGTCAAGAAAAAAGTTTCCGCTGTTTTACAAAAAGCTTTTTCTTATTTAAAAAGAAGTTTTAAAAGGTTTTATGAAATTAAATGTGTATTCAACAAATTTTAAGAAATATTTTAGATGATTTTAAAGTCAAGTTTTAAACTATGTTCTAGTTTATGTTGCAACAAAAGTCACAACAGTTTCAAGTATATTTTAAGAATAAAATTTACCCAGTATTTTTTCTTTTTTCTTACTAGTAAATAAGATTAGAGTTCAAGAAATGACGTTTAAGCAAGTTCGATAACGGCCCAAAAAGGTAGGTTGTTACACTTAATGATATAGTAATTATTTCAATGATGTCATATTTTGGGCCCGTTTGGCACAATTTTTGCTTGTATTTTTAGTCAATAAAAGAAGAGAAGCAAGAGCAATAGTTTTTTAATAAGCTTTTAGAATCATATTTTTAAAAGAGTTTTAATGGGTCAAAATGATTTCAATCCTTTTTTCAAAAGTTACAAAAACGTTATACATAAACTTATAATGTGCTATTAACACTCGGGTTTAAGTTTTAAAGTCTATTTCAGAAGTGCTTTTTTAATAAGCTATATTTTGTGGCTCTGACAGGAAGCTCTTTTGGAGAGCAAAAACACTTTTGATAAATCATCCAAACGTTTCAATTTTGGAGTCAAGATGTAATGACTAAGGAAACGTCATCAATAAAACTTAATATTTAATTGAGTTTAATTAATGAATTTATTCTTAAAAATGTAAAATTTTGTAAAAATTGTAATTTTTATAAAAATTACAATAAAATATGAATGAGCGGCATTGATTGCAAATTTTATGGCATATGTAATGCAATGGTGGATATTGTAAAATACAAATTTTATGAGTTTGATGACTCAGAGATTTGTACATAATATCCATAAAATGAATTTCATGTCACAATTAATTGTGAAATTGTGATATAAACGAATGAATGATTAGAATATAAATAGGACACAGAGGTTGTCCCAACCCTAACCGGGGGTCGAAAGGAGACCAGAGCAGTATAAGAATACTGCTAAATGAAAACGCAGATATAAAAAATGTTATGATTGGCCTCCAAAAGTAAACGAAAAGTAAGTTAAATATTTTTATACAGTATAAGGATAGAAAGTACACTGAATTGACCACAGCAGCATAGGAAAAATACTGTGTGGTGAAAAATTACACAGTATAGATTTTTAATTCCATAAAGTGGACACTCCTTGATTTTTTATTGGGCCACATGTCAAGAAAAGTGGCCAAATCACCTTGTGACACCTAGTGGTATACTCATGCGTTACCATGAGTCACCAAATGTGATAAGGATGCATTTAAGGCAAAGTTATCACAAAAATTCATTTCTTTTCTTTTGCTCCAAGATCCAGCAGCCATGTCCAAGAGCTCTAAAAAAATTTCTCAGCCCCCAAACTTTGCAAAAATACCCCCAAACAAGTTTTACAAGCAAGTACAAGGATTTCCCACAAGTTTTAAGGTAAAATCCTAAACTTTTTAATGAGTTTTCAAGGGATTTTTCATGGGTAAAGGGCAAAAATTAATCCATGGTATTTTTGCATGAAAAGGAAGTCCAAGAAGAAGTTCAAGAAGCCTTTGAAGGCTAGAAATCCAAAAAGTGTTATTTGGGTAAGTTTTAAAGTTTAAAGTTTTGAATTTTGTTTTGATTTTTATTCTTTCAAACCCATGAGGGGTTTTGAGCATGTATTTGATGGAATTTCATGTATATGTGATGAATGGCAAGTTTAAGTTGTGAAACTTTGGTTTATAGTGCAAAATGACAATTTTTGCAAAAAGTATTATTTTTGCAATTTTGATGTTAGACTTTGCAAAAGTGATGTTTGAGCATGAGAATCTTTTGATTAAGGCATGGAATGGTTTCTGCAGGGGTAGAATTACAATTTGTAAACGGATTTTTGTAAAAATGCCATAGGGACTAAATTGAAAGAAAAAGTTCCTTCTCGGCAGATTTGAAAAATAGTCAAAAAGGCCTCTGTAAAGTAAGATTTTGGGAAAAGTTAAAACACGAAAGTTGTAGATCTCGACGAAACTGTTAGGTTACACGAACGGTTTGTCTAAAAACTCAATCGTTTGTGAGTTTTTGATTTTTCAAGAATAAGTTAAAAGTGAAAAAAGTGTTAAATGGTAAAAATGTCATTTTTCAAAATGATTTAAGGTATGGTACCTTAAGTAAAAATGATCCTTGAGAAAAATAGGAAATTTTGATGCAAAGAAGTAAATTTTAGTCCCGGGGGCAAAATCGTCAAAATTTTTAGTTCAGGGACTAAATCGCAAAGTTTTATGAAAATGAGGCATAATTGAGAAATAAAGAGAGTTGACCTACTAGGGTGTTATTTTGAAATTAGTATGTGGTTATTTTCGTAAGAATAACGAAATCGAGCTCGGGTAGGTTAGTGGACCCACGAAGGGCAAAATCGTCATTTTTGTCCAAATAACCTGAACTGTTTTGAAATGTTTCCAATGGAATAAGAAAACGACTAGAAAGGTTCCCGCCCTTCGTTAGAAACGATAGGGTAAAGTTATATAGAAATAAAAAAAAACAGTGGTTTTTGGAGTTGTACATAGTAATACAACTCAATTATAACTAACGGATGTTTCATATCGAAACATAGTGGAATTTGGCTAATGGCTTTGTAATTGACCAACAGGATCCTAGGAGGCTAGGAGAAGGAAAATCGAGGTTAAGTTGCCCGACATTCATATCAAGTAAGTACCATTCCCACCTACAGTATGAAATGTAGGTTTAGAAAGAAATGTATGTATATGTATACCTGTGCGTATAATTAAGTGTAAACTTGTATGTTTGCCATGATATGAATACCTAGGGGTATAGTCATGTATGAATAATTGTGAGCATATTAATGTGTACCAATGTGTACAAGATGTTATGTACCTGTGTGTACAATAATGAAAATGAGCATGTGTACCATGATTTTGTACCTGTGTGTATAATATGTTATGTACCTGTGTGTACAATAATAAAAATGAGCATGTGTATCATGATTTCGTACCTGTGTGTACAATGATAAATACTTGAGTATGTATAAAGTAGGTATCTGTGTGTACATTTTATGTTAAGTACCTGTGAGTACATTATGCTATATACATGTGCGTATATTAATGTGTACCAGTGTGTATAAAAAGTAAGTACCTGTGTGTACTATGCTATGCAAGAGAATTTATGTTTCATGGATAATATGTGATTATCACTTCATGCATGGTATGTCAACCATAATAAATGGACTGGTAAATGTATCACGAGAAATTAAGAAAAGTGTCGTACCGACTCCTAACTCAAGGGGAGTTTAAAGGATATGTTACGGTCACGGTGTTACGTAGACCTAAATGAAATTACGCAATAGTACGAACACTTGGGCCCCAATAAAGATAAGAAATGATGAGGATAAAGAAAGTTTATAAGAAAGCATAATTGATTCATGCATTCATGTGAATATCCATGTGAGATTTATGGGACTTACTGGGCGTTAGCACATTAAGTATTTCATGCTGTAGGTATTCCGACGAGAGGTTAGAATAAGTTCAAATGGTGAGCTGGCGGAGGGGTGGATGATGTGTGCAGATTGAGTATGGAATCCGCTGCTGTAATGTTTTCCGCTGTGTATGTTTAAAGTTATTTTAAAATGAAATGTTTAAAAGAAAGATGTTGTAAAAGTAAAAGTATTAATTATGTAAATACAAGAAGGTGAAGGTATTTTGGGAGTTACCAAAGTTAATGTAAGTAAATTATTTATTTCCATTTAAAAAAAAATTCCTAAATTTTTGCCCTTAAGAACGTAAGAAAGAGTTTTATTACAGCCCGAAAAGGCGGGTTGTGACACAAGAAGCCAAAAACAGCTCCTCAGAAGCTCTCCCAAATAGGCTCTTTATACTATATAGTAATTATGTTAATGAGATCATTTTAGAATATATATAAAATATTTACAAACTAGATTTATATTTTAATTCAATAAACATAATTGAGCCATTTTTCCTATTAAAAAAAAAAAAAAAAAAACCCACCATGTATACATAGAAACCCATAAGAAGCCCTGTATATATATTTTGTTGAACTAACAAGAAGCCCTGTAACCCATAGGCCGTCAAATGTGGTGGCCTAAGGTTCTAAAACAAAGCATGGCCCAACAACCAACCAAAAATGGTTATAGATCTAAGCTTGAGTTTTTATATATATATTCTTTTGAAACTTATTTTTTATAAATGTCATGTTTATGATACACTTAAATATCTAATATAAATAGTGATATGATACATTTTTTTAAATGTGAAATAAATAAACACATGTTTTAAAAGTATGTTATAACATGTAATTTTCTTTAGATTTAATAAGGAATGTTATTGGCTTAAAAGTTGTAAAACTTTATCGGATTTTTGGAGGAATATTTCTCAAGTGAAAAAGTACTAAAATTTATATGTGCATTTGGCAACCTTTGCTATAGTGTAAAGTTTTTCATATGCTACAGTAAAAATAAGCTATAGTATAAAGCTCTTACATGTTACAATAAAACCGTTCCAACTTTTATTTTTAACTGTGTTGTCAAATACACTAACTATTTATAAAACACAAGTTACGATTCATGTCTTCATTTTCTTCTGTTAATAGTACAGGGGTAGAATCATAAAAGAATGACACTAATTACAAAGGGTGAATCTTTTTTTTTTTTTTTGAAGGATTTAAAAAAGGTGAATTAAAGGAGTAGATTTCTCAACTTTATGAGTTTGAACTTTGAGCTTTATAAAGCCAAAGGGAAAAGAAAAGTTGCACGCTTAGTCACAGTCATTCTGTACATCATTGTGTTCTCCACCACATGGTCCACCACCAAGGATCTATGGTCTATATCCCTATCTTTATGGGTTCAATGATCAATCGAAAATTAGAAAACATGTCGTTTTCTAACTTCTTCTTCTCCAGAAATCGAATTCTGCCACAGAAAAAAAAAATAAATAAATAAAGGACATGTTTGCAAGAGTGTTTAAAATACAGTTTGCATTTCCTTTTCAGCTTCCTGGTGCAGAAAGAAACACAACAATTGGGCTTCTTGTGAGGTAGCAATCAATTGTGGGCCTTTCACCACTAATCTGTTTATCAAATTTGGGTTAACGAGGATTGACCCAATTATGTTTATTGAATTAAAATATGACTCTAATCTGTAAAAATTCTACAAATATCTCATAATGATATATTAAAATTATTTATATGCACTTATATAGTACAATATTTAATATCATTAAGATAATTACTATATCATTAAAGATATTTTTAAGATATTTTGAATATTATGTGATATTTTAATTTCATAACAATAATTTAGACACATATTGTAATTTTTTCTATCTATCAAATTTTTGTCCGTACGCTTTTTGCTTCTAACTTCTGATTGGGCCAAAAAGAGAGAGAGAGAGAGAGAGAGAGAGAGCCGTCTCTACGTTGTTTCGTTGAAAAAGGAATATATTTCAACCTGAGCAACTGATTGGCTGAAATAATAAATGTCAAGGCTTACACATGTTGGTTGACTATAAGATCCTGATTTCTATTTAAATTATTGTAAAACATAATCACAAGATTGTGAAGATATGCTTATTATTTTAGTCAAATTATGCCACTTTATTTTACATATATTAGAGATTATCATCTTCAAATTTTATACATATATATTGAGATTGTCCTTTTCCTAACATATTAAGGTTGGATCTTACTTGGCGCAGCAAAATGGGCTTAATTGTTTTGCTACGTGTAAAAATAAATATATGTAAAGAATCATGAGCCTTGGTTTAGATTTATCTAATAGATTCATCACAAAAGTCTGCCTAATGAAGGAACGATGGTAAAGGCCAAGACATGCAAACTGACATGGATTAATTGGTCTCAAATTTTCCTTCAGTTCATGATGTTTAAAACGTCTTAAAACTTGCCTCAAGTTTAGTCTTTCTGCTATATTTGTCTTAAAATTTGGACATAATAGATTATATGCAGCCTACATACCATTTAAATGAAGGTAAAATTATCGTTTTTGTAATTTTCAGGCTGGATTAACTAAATTGAGTATGGTTTTCATATTTTGTTCTTGGTATATTCTGTCTAGCGTGGGTGTTAGGTTTTTACTCTTAATAGCGTGTTTGGGTAATTGGTTTGAACTCAAACAACCTTTAACACACTAAGATAAATAAGGGTCGATTTTGAGATGTATTAAATGCCATGGACCAAAGAAGTATGTAAAGTTTGTAGACGTTTTTTTTAATTTAACTCAACTAAAAGATGACAGAGTTTTGTTTTTTTTGGCTGAATTAACATAAAAGCATTGTTATTAATCTCATTCGTACACTGGTGAAGAGATTACTAGACATGGGATGATAAATTTGTTTGCACTAACAGATCTTATCCTATGATTTGTTATATGTGTGTAGAAAAAAGTAAGCTAAAACGTACACAAGTGGCGTTTTATCATTAATTAGTGGTAATACAAGCATTACTCGTGAACTTACCAACCCTAACTTCACACTTCACATTTTATTACATATATGCATTTAACTAGATATATATTTTATATATAGTCAGTCATATATGTGGGCATGAGTGTGTGGGTGGCTATGGATAGAACAGAAAAATTCACTTATAGGCTTGTGAAAAACGATGTCATGCCATATTGGAAAAAATTGATTTGGCCACAAGTAGGTTAGCGGAGTCTAGACTCCAATTACTTTTGGAAGTTCATCCTGGCTTAAACAAATGCTCAAAAATCTTGGATACTTGGTGTGTGAAATAAAAACTCTTATTCAAATTTATTCCAAAGTTTCCCACTAAGAATTGTGCACTTGTCACAATTTTAGGAGATCGTTGCACCACAAAGACTTTTGTCCCTTCTTTATGATTTTTTTTCTTCCCCACTAAACAGTATTAGTTTTACTACATAGCCAATGAAAGCAACGAATTACTTGTTGTATGTATTAGAAGCCCACTAAACCCTACATAGAATATTGTCTGCTCCAAGCCACAATCTTATAAATTGTCACATCTTTTTGCTAGCACTCACTAGAGAATATGTATTATATATAACATTGCCTAAAAGCAACGAGAGGATTCACAATCCTAAAAAGCAAGACAGTTATGAGAAGTGGGATAAGATTTTTATTCAATTTGCATCCAAGAAAGAAGAAGAAAAAATGAGTAAAGAAGTTCTTGGGGGGGATACTTTAGATCACGTACTAATCAAGTTAGGTGTAATGTATATTAATGTGATTTCCAAGACATTGTCACAAAAGAAGAAAAACCATGGCCAAACTTGTTGAAATTAATTATTGTGCATGTCATATGTGTGTGAAATTTGAAAAGGAAAAGTAGGAAAGAATTTATATATGTTTTAATTTGAAGTAGATAGATCTGAACAATGCAGGAGTCAACTATGAATTTACAGCCAGACTAATTTTACAACCATACAGACTATAGTTGAAGAGTTTATAATACAAGAAAATTGGGAAAGAATTTATATTTATATACATTTCAATTTGGAGTTGGAAGATGCAAATACTACTAGGATGTTTGGGAGAGCAGTTAGAGTTCAAAATGTTGGTTTGAAAATTGTAAAATGTGAGCTTTATACTGTAGCTGTTGAGAGTGTTATACTGTTTGTTGGTTAAAACTAGCGGTTCCAATCAAAATGCCAAACAACGCATACAATTTAGGTATTGGAGTTGGTGTATAAAGTATAATAGGTAGAGTATTTGGAAGAGTAGTCTAAATCATCAGCTTAGGTTTGAGAACTATAGCATGTGAGACTTTACACTATGGCTTGTGTTTGAAAGAGTAATTTAACCATCAGTTTTGGTTTGAGACTGTAACATATGAGGTTTTATATTGTAGTTTTTTATTATAGCATGTAAAAATTTTATATTGTTCATAATTTAAACCAATAGTTTAAACCATTGTTTTAAACATGCTAATAAATTTACCACCGTACCGTAAATTTACACATACTACACTATATACACCTACTCTAAGTTTAGAGCAACGCGAGGAAGAATATTTTAGTACAAGAGAATTCAGTGCAAAAAGTTAAAATATAACTGTAAGAAGTGTGAAAAGGTGGAAAGAAATTCAATTGCTACTTTTCTCCTTGCGGAAAGATACAAAAGATGCCGTGGAGGACGGCAAGGCCTTTCTTGGGAAATCCCATTGCCCAATTTGTACAAGTTGGTTATACCGTGACAGGACACTCCACAAACTGGCATTGGCCAATTCTACATTATGACTTTAAGGAGTCTAATCTTCGTAAAGGCCGCACTACAACATACTTTTGGTGGCTAGCTCAAAGAAAAAAGTTAACATACAACCGAGAATGAAAAGGGGCTCCTAAGAAAAAGCTATACATTAATATTGCTTTCAATTGATGGACATTTATATGATTTTGAGAAAATGGGCAACTATTAAAAGGCGGTTGTCTAGAAAAAAAAAAAAAGAAGTGAAATAGAAAAGTGATTTGTAATGAAAATGGTTGTCAAATTGTTGTTTGCATTGCCTTTTCAGTTTGCATTACAACCTGATTTGTAATGAAGGACCTCCTTTTTTGACATGTCACTGAGCCCCACCAAACAACAAACAACAAACAGCAAACAAGAGACAGTCGGCAATTCCGGGCTGGGCCACCCTGGCAAAACCCCCAGATTCATAGTCTGGATTTCTCTTAAAAGGGTTACGTCTAACAGCCTGTGGTCGGTTCTAATTAACTTCTAATTAGGCTCTCTCTTCTTTTATATATATATATATATAGAACCGACCACAGGCTGTTAGAGCTAACCATATATATATATATATCAAATGCAAAAACATATTGTAGTTATGTTAGGTCCTCATGCATTGGGCAAATTTTTTATGGGTTCGCTATATTCTCTCTGCTTTCTTTTTGCTATCAATTTTCTCTCTCTCTTTTTTTTTTTTTTTCGTTATCAGTTCTTTTAACCAAAAGAATAATGCCCACGGGAAATAAAAGTGAACGCTAGTTTATTTAATGCAATCCCAAATATGATCACCATATGCTTCATTGGGCTAAGTGTGGGTTTTTCCTTTTTTTTTTTCTTTTTCATCTTTCTTTCTAATAATGCTTTACCACCCACTATAGGGCAACCTAGGGATTTAGGCAAAACAAGTACTTTTTTGTTTGTTTTTTTTTTTTTTTTACGGCTTATATGTATTTCACTTTTTTCCTTTTTTTTTTTTTTCTTTTTTTAACTTGAGGGTGGGGGATTAAACTCTTTTTCATTAGATGAAATCAAATGTAGTTTTACTGTTAAGTTATGCCAACAATCACATTTTTCTTATATTTTACTGCTAGGTATTTCTATAATAATCTCAATGAAAGGCCTAAATTATTTGATGGATTTCGTTTTTGGCAGAAACGTCTGAGAGAATCTGCAATTTGATTGGCTAGACATTGTTGAAAGATCTAAATTATGTCCCAATCTACAAGGATCTAAACTTTCTGCAAATGGAGAGCATAAACTTGTAATTTAGAACCATTAAATAAGTGAAAAAACTTTATTAAAGTTGCGACTTTTAAATTTGTTTTGCTTTTCTAGTTTTCTTTATGGTTGGCATGCAGAATAGTTTCTTAGCTAGTCAGTAAAGGTAGTAGCATTGAACAAAACATCAAAGTAAATTCTTTTTCTTTCTATTTCTTTTTCCCTCTCTTTTTCCATATTCTTCTTCTTCTTCTTCTTTTTGCCTCCTTTTCATTAGCCACATGCAAGTAATCTTATTTTTTGTAGATCATAAGCGACAGTTAAAGAAATATTGAACATGATGTGAAAAAATGAAAAGGCTAGCTCCTCACGATGCATGTGTAGAGAAATAACAACATCTATAAATTATTGTTTAAACAAAAAGTAGTGCACGAATAAAGAAAAAAAAAAAGATTTCGAAAAGAAATCCAATGGCAGAGCCACGTATTGTGGAGTAAAGGTTTTAGAAATTGAGTTTTGTAGTACTCTTAAATTTTTTTCTAAAATTTTGATTAGATTTCCATTTTGTAATTGTAGTCTCCCTCAATAATTAAATATATTATTGTGTCTTTACTTGACGAAAGATTATTTTTAATTTATTTCATAGTTTCCCACTGGGGAATAATATTTTATGTTTAAGCTTTTTACATATGCATATAATTATAATTTGAATGACTGAATAGTAAAATTACATCCATGCACATGCTTGTGCGCATAATTTAATTCACTTTATTGCCTTTTGGCTTTGGATCCCTCTAGGCATTCGTGAAATTTCGACCTCATTCTGTTGTAACTTTTGCAACATTACTCAAAACCCAAAAACAATAATATTAAAACAGTTATATATATATATATATATATATATATATATATATATATGTAACAATCACAAATGAATAACGATATTATGCCAAAATTACTTATTTTTGTTAATATAGGAGCAAGTATTTCTTTCAACTGACATAACACGTGACCAAGGCAAAAATATCAGTCGGTCGGATGTTTATTAAGTTTTATTTGAGGTAAGGATTAATTATATATGGTATCGGTACAGAAAATAAAATGTCCCATTATATATAGTCATCGGAATTTTGAACAGTATATAGTATATGGTGCCTTAATAACGACAAGAATAATGATATCCATTATAACATATAATAATTTGAATATGAATGTATGAAGAATTCTCCACCACAATCATAGAGAGAGAAGTTCGGTAAGTGTCCTGTATGTTGACAATTTGGCATGCAAATTATTGAGACATGACACACATTATATGTAGACACAAAGACATATATATATATATATATATATCTGAATATTTCGTGGCAAAATTATAAGCATTAATGTACAAGGAACAAGTAGTAAATTAAAACAAGATGTTTAATCATTGACAGAAAGAGGAAAAAAAGAAGAGAGAGCGCGTTGGTAAATTGCTTTGACGCCAAATTTTAGAGCACTATATTGGATCTTGTCATCTTTAAATTTGGCGAATAATTATATATAATATAATATAATATAATATATATGTAAGGAAGAAAAGCTAACACATTGTTAATGATTAAAAATATTTGCAAGATCAAAGGATGTTGTTTTGACTAAGGCCACTATATACAAGTGCTTCAAATTCATTTTTTTTTAATCTTTTGTACTTACATGTTTGTTTTATAAGATTTATAACATATATATATATATATATATGTATTATTTATCTTTTTGCTGTTTGCCCTTTGAAGGAAGCTTTTTTAATATAACATTTCTAGTGTGGTGTGACTTGAAAAAAGTGGTGAAAAGGATAGTGGTATTGCGTGTAACCCACAAATCAAAACGTAGCAAAAGGGCTTTGGAACCGACGCATGTGATGCTGAGGTGGAAAAGGGTACTTGTGAGGGTGAAGCGTGGGAATTAGCTCTAAGGCATCTCCTTGATCTCTCACGTTTTTATTTTTTATTTTTATTTTTATTTTTATTTTTATCATTATCATTTGGCTAAAACTCCATTTTGTTTGAAGAGATTCTCTTATTAGGACACTTTGATAAGTTTGATAAGCTCTCTCACTGCTCACCCTTTGTCCTTTAAACGGCTCTCTTTTAGGCAACTTTATGTAAATCCACAACCACCCTCCCCTCCCAAAAAAAAAAAAGAAAAAAAAAGCCTTCATTGATTTTTATTTTTTAATTGGTGCAGCACTTCATGTAGAGATCATCCCGGCAAGTGATAGTGGTATGATGGTAGAAAGGTCTTCACCAATTAATAAGTTCGAGGTTGGAGTCTCACGTAACGTGTAAAAGTTGCCTTATGGCATAGATTCTGTGCTTATGAATTCTATTCAACCATGTTGGCCAGGATCCTTATCATTTCATGCGTGGCAATGCTAGGTTTCAAATATAACGGACACGGTTTGATCTTTTTTCTTTTAAAAAGGAAAAAGAAAAGAGATACATGCTTAGCACCATATAATAATAATAATAATAAAGAAAGTGTATGCTTGGGGATCACGGTTGTACCTATAGCCAAGCTGAAAATAATTGTTGGCAATTTCCTAGTGTTTGCTTGGCAATAATTTCAATGGCTGAATTAAAAAATTGGACAAGCCACACCCTCAAACTCAATAGTACGGATTCTACATGCTTAACAAGGACGGCAAGCGTGAAAAAAGAATATTCGGAACTCAATATATATATATAACTTTCCATTTCAATATATATATAACTTTCTTTTCTCTAGTATCATATGTTAAAATAATTACTTAATTATACATTATAATTTTAACTATTTCTTAATGCGTCCCTCTATTCTTAGAAACTACAAAGTATTCTGAAAATTTTAAAAACTTATTTCAATTTCATCCCATGAATAGAAAAAATTTAGCAAAATAATATGATTACCTTTAAATAGTTATAATAAGTATTTTATATATTAAAAACATAAAAAAAATCCTAAAACAAAATATCAAATTTAAAAAAAGATCACAAGTTTTTATGAATTTTTAATTTTGAAATATATTTTTTATTTTTATTTTTAAAATATATGTCATAAACAAATTAGGTTTAGTTTTTTTTCTAATTTTTTGAGTAAAAAAAAAGTCTACAAGCGATAAAATTGAAAACAAGTTTTTCAAATTCAAATGATACTTTTATAGTTTCTAAAAACAAATAAACAAATTAAAAAATAATAAAAACTATGAGGTATAGTTATACGATTAACCCGTTAAAAAAATAAATTCTTTTTCTTTAGACTTAGAATCATAGTTCTTTTTACTCTCAAAGCGAGAATGACCTTTAATCATCATATCAATATCAATTCATTACTAATATGATGATAATTCATGAATCATGACACTTAATATCATATACTTCATGTTAGAAAGCAAGTTACCACCTTAAATATTGATCCACACAGATTTTTGATCGTTTTGTAAAAGAAAATTTAAAAGTTCCAAATAAAAAATAAACTTGATGGAGAGGAAGAGGCAAATAAAACTGGACATTTTGCATTTAAGATCTATCAAGTTACAGAAGCAATTAATTATTTACCACAAGATACCTTACAATATAAACATAGCACGTTATTGTAATGGTATACCATTGGTATACTAGTGCAAACTTAGCACAGTGCACTAATTTTAATGAGGACACTAATTAATCAATTTTTAATTTAATCAAATAATTAAAACAACTTACTCTACCGGTAAGATGTTGCGCTATGGTAGAATTTTCTTTATAAAATTCTCAAATAAAAATTCTTCGAAACTTGCATTTTTTTTTTATTTTTAATAGGACTTCAAATTGAGTGTCTTTGAAAAACATTTACTTAAACAATTAATTAAGGTTTCTAGTTTCTGCCACATAAGTCTTCTTCAAAAGCTAGGTTGCCAAGCATTCTTTTTTTTTTTTTTTTGTTCTTTGGTATTTATACATGCATGGAAAAGAAAAGCATGTTCTTTCTCTTTCTGATCTAAATATATAACCAAAAGGCACGGAATAGTTTTCTTAATTGCCTTTTAGTTTGTTTGAAAATTAGTTAAAACTTGAGATTATAACTTAAATATTATAACATGTAAGAATTTTACAATGTCGTAAACTATTGTAACATGTGAGAGTTTTATACTATGACAAACTGAACTTATTTACTGAACTTATTTTTACTAATATACCTCCCAATCAAAGCATTTGTCTTTCTAATCTACATAACACAAAGTGTGAAAATTAGAAAAAAGTTTCCCAGTAAGTTTTCATGGTCTCAATCAAAGACTTTAGATGCTGACCTTGCATGAACCATTATAAGGCGTCAATCCACCGTGTACTCTGGGTGCACAGCCGCCCCCTTTTAGTCGCTTAGCACTTTTTCATATAGAGTGGGAACCTAATCACTATGGGGAAAAAAAAAGCAATAAAATTTTCATTTAAGAGAACAAAAAGGAACAAAGAAGAAGCGTGCAAAATATTTACCTTCTTTTTTTTAGTCCCCCACCATGCGATCAACAAAGCAATGACCCCAAATTATTATAATACAATTAAATCAACAATGGAAAAGTTAAAAAAAAAAAAGGAATTAAATATATTTTCCAACATAGACTGTGAAGGATCATACCAAATATGTCTTTCTGGAAAAATAATTAGGAGATAAATATTTGGTGACCATGTTAGTCATCATCTTAATAGAGTCATCATATTTTTTTATACATTAATAATGCCCTCCTTACCGTGGAGATTAAATAGCTAAAGAATTACCTATAAAAAAATAATAAAACTACCTCTTGGTGCAATGGAATATGCAAACTTCCAACGAGTGTTATTAAGCATCAAAGTTAATTTGGAAAGACAAATTACTCCAGTAGTCTTCAATCTTTCACCAAAGTGAATGTTTAGTCTTCAATTTTTATTTTTGATTTATCAGTCCCCAACCTTTGATTTTAGTTGTTGAAGGACCAATTTAACGGTCAAACAGTTAATTTTGGAAGGAAAAAAGTGACAAATTGATCCCTAAAGTTATCAAAAAGATGACAAATTAGTCCCTAAAATTATCAAAAAAATGACAAATTAGTCTCTAAAATTATTAGTTTAACCATTAAATTAGTCCCTTAGTATCTAAAATGAAATATTGGGGACTGATAAATCAAATATAAAAGATTGGAGACTAACATTACACTTTGGTGAAATATTATAGAGTAACATGACAATTTACTCTAATTTAGAATTACACTGACAAGGCCTTAACTTCATACCTGAAAAATATTTTACTTGCACCCATCAAATGTTTAATAAAACCGAAATGTGGTAGTTTAGTTTGAAAAAAAGAAAAGAAAAAAGAATATGTACCTTTTGTGTCATGTCTAATAATTTGATTCAAATAAATCATGCGCTAATATTTTAATTGAATTGCTGTATGGAATGACATTTCCTTTTTCTTTTTTTGGCAGAAATGGAATAACAATTCAGATCTGGGAGACATGGCTCATCAAAGTAGAGTTGTATATGACAGAAAACATTTATTAAAAATAAAATAAAATAACGCAAAATATCAGTTGAAGCCAAACCAAACACAACTCAGAGCTAGAAAAGTAATATCTTTTGAATTACAAAGAAGTCATGCCCACAATAATGGAAAGCATTATAAAAATATGTATTTGTACTCATGTGACCTACTCCAAATGGAAATAGTGAAGGATAATGTAATAATGTAATTTCACAAATAGGAAGGGAAAATTTTTCGAGGTTTTTGTGCATTTTTTGATATTTTTAAGGGGTAATTTGATAATTCCGGAAATAGCCGCATGAACTATGCCAAGCCAACCAAATCGGGGAATTTGGAACGAACAAAATTTTAAAGAATTCAGCACTGTGAATGGAATAATTCTGACCTGGCTGATTTTTCTTGTTTCAAAAGTATTTATTAAAAAAATCGCATTGGGAAAAAAAATGTATTTACCAAAAATTCCAAAAAGCACACAAATAATAATTTTAAGAAGAGTGACACTGTTTATCCTTGTTTCCATCGCCCAAAAAAAAATAGTTGTCCTTGTCTGGTTGTTGTCAAACATTTTCCATTTAAGAAGTCCTATTGTTCTCATAATTTAAAAAAATTTAAAGATAGGATAGAAAAGAAAATGGAAAGAAACCAGTTATTTGTTTGTTATCAGTCAAAAAAAATACCAAAAAAATTAAATAACATATCTTTTAGTACGCCATGAAATTTTTTTAGAGCAACAAAAAGTAATGTCCTCAACTTTACAACTTTTTTTTTTAATTTAATAAAATTATGATGTTATCAGACCATTTAATTTGAAAACAAGAATTTTTCCCATCCTGTCTCAAAATTCTCCTATATTATATATATATATATATATTGTTATTTTATTTTTTGGGAAGGCAGTTAACGTGCGTAAGTAATATAGCATGCTATAAATAGTCTAGAGGGTCAAGAGAGAGACCACAATGGTAACTCATCATACCAACGTTGTTGCTGTATAAAAAACCAAGGAAAGGGAACGTATTACTCACAAACTCTCTTTTTCCTTCTCTCACCAAAACATAACCAAAAAAAGAAAAACCCACCAACAGATTTTCCTTGATTCTCTCAAACCTCAAATCTTTGCTTCCTTTTACTTGTATGAACTTGTTAGCCTGACAAAAACACAGAGAAAAAAGAAAAACTGGTGTTTTTGAGTTTAGGAGTTTGTTTGTTTTTTTTTTTGTTTTGGTTGTGGTTTGATCGAGATCGGATATGGAACAGAAGCACGTTTTGTTGTCAGCTTTGAGCGTTGGGGTTGGAGTTGGAGTTGGGTTGTTGAGCTCAGGGCAATCAGTGAGGAAATGGGTCAAAGGAAATAATAATAATACTTCCTCTGATTTCGTCTCTGCAGACCAGATTGAGCATGAGTTGTTTAGGCTTGTCATCGATGGCAGAGAAAGCAAAGTCACATTTGATGACTTCCCTTATTATTTGAGGTAAAAATTTTCATTGTTTTCATGTGTTTTTATCAATTATTATTGGCTTTGATTCTTCTAAGTGTGTTCTTTTTAATGGATAGATTATAGCATATTCTAGTTGTTTTTAAGGAATCCAAAGCTTTATTCTTCTTTTAGATTTTTTTTTCCTTTCTTTTTATTTTTTGCTTTTCAACCCATTAAGTTTTTTATTTAGTCAGAAAGCAGAGTGGCTTATTTTGAGTACTAAATGTTATTTAACAAGTCAATACATCATATGAACTTTAAGTTGAAAAATTTCTTAATCTTCTTGCTCCGTAATTAAAAAAAAAAAAAAAGAGGGGAAATAATAAAGCATTGGTTTTGTTTTAATTTTTAAATATGATCATTTCTGGATAAGAAGCAATTTCATTGTTCTCTTCTAGTACCTACTAATCTTCCACTTTACTTGCTCTTATATCATGTCTATGGATTTTAGATTCTGAGCTTAGTTATAAAAAGAAAGTGTCCTTGTAGATACAGAGAAAATTGTTATGCTAACTTTCTATAGTAACTGAAAAAGTACTGCCATGTCCCTCATCATGTAATTCTTCCAACACATGAACTTGTTCATCTTACTTTTTTTTTTTCTTTTTTTTTTGGTAATGATGGCAATGACAGTGAAAAAACTAGGGTGTTATTAACAAGTGCTGCTCATGTTCATCTGAGGCACTCAGAATTTTCCAAGCACACCAGGAACCTTTCACCTGCAAGTAGAGCTATTTTGCTCTCAGGACCAGCTGGTATATATATATACATATATAAATAACTTATTTTGGACCCTAAAGAGAATTATTTTAGCTCATTTGGCACCGTTTCCAGTTCGAACCGGCGAATCAAACGCCCTATAAAATGGTCTGAACTAACTTTGGCTTGTTTTTACTTGAAGAACTTTACCATCAAATGCTTGCCAAAGCCTTGGCAAATCACTTCAAATCAAAGCTGCTTTTGCTGGATGTTAATGCCTTTTCTCTAAAGGTACCTATGGCTACAAGCAGTACTCTATTATTTTTTGAATTAAGATTGTTCTGTCTTGTAGTGTCACTGATACCTTTTGCAATTTTTTTAATCCTTCACAGATGCAAAGCAAATACGGTTGTACCAAAAGAGAAGCAGTAAGCTTCTTCTTCTTCTTCTTCTTCTTCTTCTTTTTGGCTTTCCGTACAAAGGAACTGTGCATGTTAACCAGGTTAATTATTATTCCTAATTCAGTGTTTCTTTTCTAGTCTCTCAATCGCTCGATCTCGGAGGTGGCAATGGAGCGAGTGTCCAATTTGTTCGGTTCCTTCTCAATCCTTCCTTCAAGTGGGGAAACTAGAGGTATGAAAGGAAATGATAGGAATCCATCTTTCCTGTTTTTGTTGAAGCTCCTATTTATGTTTTTGTTGCATTTCAAGGTACCAATCCATATGCAATGATTTTCTTCCCTATGTTTTTGTCCTCATAAGTATGATTTCAATAAAAACAATATTTTGGTCTTTGTATGAACAAGAAATCATATTGAAACTTGAACTCAGGTCTTCTAGTTCTTGTCTTTTTCACTCTTATGTGTCCATTATTTCTTCACTTGTCGCTGTTGTTCTGATTAGAATTTTTCTTGCAGGCACGTTACAACGGCAGGGAAGTAGTGTGGATATAAAATCAAGGTATAATGAAGTATATATATATATATATATATATAGATTGACAATTTATATGGACATGCCTTGTTTTTCTCACTTCATTACTTTCAGGGTTAATGAAGGTTTCAACAATCCTTCAACACGTGGTAAAAATGCCTCTACTGCCTCTGGTTCCAAATATGCGCCAACAAGCTCAGGTACTTGAGAATTTTCCTTTAAAAAAAATAAATTTTACCCAATTGATCATATCTAATGGCAATTTTTACTTTTTGCAATTAAATTAATTTCTTGCAAGCATAGTCCATTTTTATCTGGTACTTTAGTATTAAAGAAAAAAAAAATTAATTATTCTTGGTGATGCCGTTATTTTTGCAGCTTCCTTGAAGCACACGAGCAGCTGGTGTTTTGATGAGAAAGACTTTATACAGTCACTTTACACGGTAATTTCATAACAAATTAAGTTACTTGCTTTAAATTTAATCCATTGTATCCATGTTTAATCTTGTCTTGATTCATCACTTTATAGCATACTTTTATACATTTTTCCTTCTAAATGGTTCTAACAAGTTAAAAGTGCCGGTGTTTTTGTTCAGGTCGTGGCTTCAAAATCAGAAACTCGTTCGATCGTATTGTACATCAGGGACATTGAGAAGTTGATTCTCCAGTCCCAAAGGTTTTACAATTTGTTCCAGAAAATGCTCACGAAACTCTCTGGATCAGTGTTGGTGCTTGGCTCCCAGATGTTGGACGCAGAAGATGATTCTCGTGCAGAAGTTGACGAGAGGCTTTCGTTGTTGTTCCCTTACAACATTGAGATCAAACCACCGGAGGACGAAACTCACCTGGACAGATGGAAAGCTCAACTAGAAGAGGAGATGAAAAAGATTCAATTTCAAGACAACAAGAACCACATAGCTGAGGTTCTCGCAGCGAATGATCTCGAGTGTAATGATTTGGATTCAATCTGTTGTGCAGACACAATGGTTCTCAGCAACTACATTGAAGAAATTGTTGTCACAGCAATTTCTTATCATTTGATGCATAACAAAGACCCCGAGTATCGGAATGGAAAGCTTGTCATATCTTCAAAGAGGTAGAGAACAACGATTTACTTGTGCTCATGATTTCTCTCTTTAGATTTTTTTCAAATAAATATGATATTTGACTATTATTCTCCATTTTGGAACAGTCTGTCCCATGGATTGAGTATTTTCCAAGAGGGAAAAAGTGGCGAAAAAGATACTTTGAAGCTAGAGACAAATGCTGAATCCTCAAAGGTCCTTTTTTTGTTAGCTTTGCAACTTTTTATTGTGGTGAATATATTTTTCAATCTATGATGTATTTTTATTCATCTGTCTTTTCTTCGTACTTTAGGATGGTGAAGGAGAGGCTGTTGGCGCAAAGACGGAATCAAAGTCTGAAACTCAAGGTCCTGAAAACAAAAACGAGGCAGAGAAATCTGTTTCAACAGGGAAGAAGGATAGTGAGAATGCACCTCCAGCAAAAGTAAGAGCCAAATTATGATGAAGTGCATAATGATGTTGCATTATGAATATGATTTAGAAACCCACTTAGCTTCAGTTTCTTTTCATGCTATAAATGATAAAATTCTCTCTCAATTTTTCACATAGTTCTTTGTTTTATGTCACGGTGTTCTTTAGGAAGTTCCACCAGACAATGAGTTTGAGAAGCGCATTAGGCCTGAGGTCATACCAGCAAGTGAGATAGGAGTGACATTTGCAGATATTGGAGCCTTGGATGAGATAAAAGAATCACTTCAGGAGTTGGTAATGCTTCCACTTCGAAGACCCGACCTCTTCAAAGGCGGCCTTCTGAAGCCTTGTAGAGGCATACTACTCTTTGGACCTCCTGGCACGGGCAAAACAATGCTGGCAAAGGCAATTGCCAATGAAGCTGGAGCGAGTTTCATCAATGTCTCCATGTCTACCATCACCTCAAAATGGTTTGGAGAGGATGAAAAGAACGTTCGAGCGCTTTTCAGCCTTGCAGCCAAAGAGTCGCCAACCATCATTTTTGTGGATGAAGTTGACAGCATGCTCGGGCAAAGGACTAGAGTTGGGGAGCATGAGGCCATGAGGAAGATCAAGAACGAGTTCATGACACACTGGGATGGCCTCTTGACCAAACCCGGAGAGAGAATTCTTGTTCTTGCTGCAACCAACAGGCCATTTGACCTTGATGAAGCAATCATTAGGCGGTTCGAGCGCAGGTATTGATCAGAAAATTCATCAGCACTTCTATATACTTTGTGTGCAAGAGATTACAGTAAAAGTTTTACTTACTGTTATTTGGACTTTTTTTTTTTTTTTTTGGGTGCAGAATCATGGTTGGTCTTCCCTCAGTTGAGAATAGGGAAATGATCTTGAGAACTCTTCTTTCGAAAGAAAAGGTTGAGAATCTAGACTTCAAAGAGCTTGCAAGAATGACAGAAGGATACACTGGGAGTGATCTGAAGGTATGTTTGTTAAATGATCTAATTAGTAACTTAAAATTATAACTAGATTTGATCAGTTCATGAGATTTAACTTCTCGAAACAGAACTTGTGCGTGACTGCTGCTTACCGGCCCGTTAGGGAGCTACTACAACAAGAGAGGGAGAAGGATTTGGTACTTACTGTCTTTTAAGCTCTTCCTCCATCTCATCTTATTCTTGCTTTTATCATGTTTTCAAATTTTATTAAATTAATGCATAATGACACTAATGCAGGAAAAAAAGAAGAAAGATTCTGAAGGCTCTTCATCAGAAGATGCATCATCCAAAAAAGAAGAGGATAAAGAGGAGCAAGTGATCACCCTCAGGGCTTTAAACATGGAAGATATGAGACAGGCAAAGAATCAGGTAACATGAATAACCCCACACTATCTTTACATAGCTAAGTGCTTGACGTGATTATAAAAGAGGGAGCTTTCTACAACAGGCTGCATATTTATGAACGTTAAATATAGTCAAACTAATGGGACTTTTTAATGGCTCAAAACAGCGCCTCATGTACTTTGTTCAAACTAACTCTACCATTCTTTGTAAATTGTAAAGATGTTTACACATGTTTTGGTGCAATGCAGGTAGCTGCCAGTTTCGCTTCGGAGGGATCGATAATGAACGAGCTGAAGCAGTGGAATGATTTGTATGGAGAGGGAGGTTCAAGGAAGAAGCAACAGTTGACTTACTTCCTCTAATATCCCATAAAGCACAGGAATTCTTTACCAATAATCCACTCATCAAGCATCTTTCTTCTTGGAAAGGAATGTCAAAAAAAAGTCTCTGAGGAAGCTGTAAAGTAGTGCATCCGAAACACACCCTTTTTTAATGACATTATTATATGGAAATCTCTAGCACCAAAAAGCCTCAAACCAAAAAGTTCCGACCAACCCCATTAAGAGAGCTTTGTCAGTTTGCATTAATATTATTAAAAAGTCCAAAAGATTTCTGTCTGGCATTTCAGGCTTAAAGAGAGGGCTGTCGGGATTTGTTAAGGGAGTCCTACAAAGTAGAAACCAATTGTTGCAGAGTCCTTTTTAGGATTTAGTCGTTTTCTGTGAGTGTCTCTTGGTGTTTGGAGGGGCATCTATGGATGTGGGGGTTTTGGGGAAAACAGGAGAAAATGAAGGTTTTGGGGAAAACAGGAGAAAATGAACTTGTTTGATTGATAGGCACCCTTGTAGAATTGCAGTTTGTAAATTGGTTCTGTAATTTAATTAGTACAATATTTGCTTTTATACTTTTTTTTTTTTTTGGAGTTTGCTTTTATCTGTAATTTTGTGATGTTTCTTCCTCCTATAGGCAAAGGAAACAAAGTGGCTTGTCAAAGTTGCATCTAGACCAAACATGAGAACTAATAAAAAAATCAAATTATGATATTTAACAACAATAGCATCAATGAACCGAACTTTCATAAACAAAAACAATAGGAAAAATGAAACAATAATAAAAGGGCAATCAGTTTTCTTAGTAATCTGCTGACCTAGTCAGCAACAATTACTTAATTATATTAAGATAGCGTAATATTTTTTTCCCCTAATGCTCTCGTTTTTGAACATCTCGGTCGGTTGTAAAATTATCGTCGTGTTTTCAAGTTGCCTTTGTTTCTACATTTTCATGTCGTTTATATTAATATTATCTTTGTCGTTTTTATTTTTATTGTCGTTTTATAGGTATTGTCGTGTATAAATCATGTGTCGTCGTATTGTTTTTTTTTAACATGCGGTTTTTTAATCGTTTTCCTTGCTATTGTCGTTTTCGTTCTCGAAGAACCTGAAGTTGACGTTTTTTTCAAAATTTTTGTCCTTTTCTAACTTTCATGTTTTTCATTTTTGTTTTCGTTTTCATTATATATATATATACATGTCATTTTCACATCCTATTTGCCATTGTTTTCTCACTCAAAAAATAAAATAAAATAAAAAGAAAGTTACCGTCGTCTTCATTTCATATGCTACTTGCCGTCGTTCTCTCACCTAAAAAAAAAATAAATAAATAAAAAGAGGAAGTTACCGTTGTTTGCAAACTTATAACAAGTCTCAGTCATGTTTCAGTAGTTTCATTTTTTGTTGTCGCTTGATGATATTGTTGTCGTTTCTCTGTTGCCGTTTCCAACGTGCCATTGCCTTTTAAATTGGATTATCAAGTCCTAAATAACGACATTTTAATCTATGAACTTTTATTATTATTATTATTTTTTTACTTTTGTAAATGATGAACTTTTAGTTTTGGCATTTACTCCTTGAATTTTTTCTTTTTGGCAATTTTAATCCCTAACCATAAAAATGGCGGTGGATTCAATAATCTAACAAAGATTATGATGTGTACATTGCATGATAACTTGAAATTCTACAAAATAATTATATTATAAG
This sequence comes from Artocarpus heterophyllus, assembly GCA_025403435.1. NCBI lineage: Eukaryota > Viridiplantae > Streptophyta > Magnoliopsida > Rosales > Moraceae > Artocarpus > Artocarpus heterophyllus. The sequence goes on from CM046353.1 coordinate 264,260, forward strand.
CAAAATGTTCTTTTCACTATAGTTAAAATTTATTGAAGATTATAACATTGTGCTCTTATTGTAGCACTTATGTAAGATTTTTAGTTAGTATGCGGTAAGATGTGATCATTTACATTAAATTTAGAACTTATTTGTTGATGTTAGGGTCGGGAACCAAAACAGTCTAAAAAAAGTTCAGCGGGTAATATGCCTAAATTAAAACTTTAGGGGCTAAACTGCCATATTGCTCATATAGTTCAAAGACTAATAGTGCCAATAATCCTTTAAAATTTTCAACAGTAGCAATCAACGGTCAATAAACAGGGGGAACGAAAACTCTCTAACGGCCAAATTGAAAAGAACTCAAGAACGCAGGAAAGAAATTCTTAATTTGAAGAGGAATAAAGCATCTTTTCCTTCGCATTCCATCGCTGTTTTTTAGGTTTGGAAGTGCAGAACACTTGCGGTTCAGTAACATAAGGGCATGGTTTTTTCAACACTAATTAAATTAGATTTTCTCACGTGTTCTCAATCAAACAAATTATGTTCTAAGAAATGAGCTAGAGACGGTTGGCATCTCTCTTGATAGGGACAGGAACGGCCGCCGTGCTTCCCTGTCAACCCGCCCGATTTGTCGGACCAATTTTTTTAAGGAAATAATAATAATAATAAGAATAAATAAATAAATTAGTCTTCTTTTTTATTCAATCATGCAGTCTGATCACATGTTATGCGATAAAACCTTCAAGTGTTATCACGTTCTTAATCCCTGCATGTTGCGCTAGGGTTTTGACTATTTATTTATAGACGGTTTGAAAAAATAAGTTTGAACAAAAAAATTATTGATTTAAATTTATTTTATTATAGCGTTTTTTCTTATAAAATTCAAATCGATATAGTATGAACTCAAACTATTTTTGATTCAAACTCATACCCGAAAGGGCCATTCAGTTGGAACACCGTCATTTTCTTTTGCCTTGGCCAAAGTTGATTTTGTTTAACTTAAACATCATGGTTTTGTTGATCAAAAGTAAGTCCTTTAATAAGGTATTATTTTCACACCCGCAAACGCATTAAAATCGGAGATCAGATGGCAACAGCTTTCGACAAAACTAGTGCTCGGTTTGTATTCTTTTCTTTTTTAACTTCGGAAAAATCCATGATAGCTTGGCAATTTTGTATCCATTTTCCTTTGTTTTTTGTTATACGTTAGTTATGTAGTTTTGTCCTTTCTCAAGTTTCCATCATTTTACACTTTCGTCGTAGCATTAGACATTGTCCTTTCAAAATTTAATGATGCTTTCCATACTTGTAGTCGTCTAATTTTGTTTTTCTTTAGTCATTCTTCACGTCAAAAAGGCTATTGTCTTCAACCTTCACGACGTTTTTTGTTGAGCTTTCTCAAATTGGTGTCGTATATATATAACAAAATGGAGATTTAAAAAGACAGTGACCAGAAAAAGACAAAGCAATATAAAAGGGCATCAATTTGGAAAAAGATCAACATGTGAAACGACAAAAAGAGAGAGATATGATAATGAGATGTCAACTATGTAACTTGAAAAAGAAATGAGAACGAAAAGAACATGAAGAAAATGACAATGAAATGTAAAACAACATCCATTTAAAAAAAAAAAAAAAAGAATGAAGGAAATCTAATATAAAAACGTAAAACACGTAATAAAATAGGTTTCCTTAAAGTATTATTTGCACTCTCACAATTGAGATAACTTACATAAATCACTCTATGAATCGCTTTCAAGATATGACAAGCCTATAAATGTATTTTTGTGCTAAGCAATGATGAAGCAACACTAAGAATATTTGAACATTTTTCTTAAGAGAAAGAAAAAACGTAAAAAAACAGTAATTTTATTTATCTCTGATCATGTTTTTAATTTATAATTAAAAGACAACCATTGATTACACCGTTTGGAAATAACTACCACCTATTCAGAAAGATTGTAACATTTCTGATAAGTCAAAATTTAAATTTCACATTGTTTCCAAAAGGTGATAACCTTTCTGAATGAATTCAAATTATTTTATTTTAATTAATAAATCTGAAAATAAATAAAAAGTAAACCTAAATTTAATTTAATTAAATAAAATATTATTTTTTTTACATATGCCACATGTCAAGCACTCACACCTACGTGCCCAAGTGCGCCTAATAAAAGCCAAAAGAGCCTCTACAGCCTCATCGCTCATGCCACATGCGTGTGTGCAAGCTTTAAGTGAGGCTTAGGTGTAGAAGTCATTGAACCCTTCAAAAGGTTCAAAAGGATAGTCATGTAAAGTCCTAAAAGCCTTTATATCTTGATAAACGACAATAACAGAAATCTTAAAAGCCTAGTAAACGACAATGAAGTGATGTAACTACAAACATGATAAACGAAAAAGCAAATACTTCAGCTGATGCATTGTGCTGCTGGGCGAGATCTTCTTTTTAAGTCTGGCGAGCTTGTGTTCCCCTGTGTGGTGACTGTGATTCTTGAGGATCTTCTTTGAGTTAATAAAGATGCTTCACTAGGGCCAAAAAAATGTCAAACAAAAGAAACATAAACAAAAGACGACAATGAGATACAGAACGGCAACAACTCCAAAGACGACAACAATATAATAAACGACAACAGCGTAAAAAAGTCATAAAACCGGGGGAAAAACCAATCAAATGATAAACGACAACATCCAGAAAACGACGTTGTCAACATTTAAAACACACCCCGTCAAAACCAAATTTTATTTCTGATGTTTTCAACTATGTGTCGTTTTTAATTTTTATGTCGTTTTTCTACGTAATCGTCATTTTACTCTGACCACCAGTTCCGTCGTTTCTGTATTTTCATGACGTTTGATCTTTATTGTCGTTTTTAGCTTTGCTTTTTTTTTTTCCTTTTTCGTCTTCATCATTCTTAACGAACTCTCTTCGTGTCGGTTCACTTTTTTCCCCTCTCTATTTTTTTCTTTTTATTTTCTGGAAAACCAATTTTTCCTTCAATAAATGATTGTCGTTGATGTTGTACAATAACACCAGACTTCGAACTGCCGGCTTCCTCTTCCAGTTACCCATTAATCTGCGGCCACTGGCGACAATTATCCTCTTTCACAAGCTCAATTCCAAACAATTTCATCAAAAATTAAACTAACCCAACAACCAAAATCTCAAGATTTTCCCTTTCTCTACGCGCCGCCAATGTCAAATCCAGTTGAGAGATACCAAAAGCTTGGATTTAAAGAGTCATTTTCGAAAATCCACCGATACCCATTAGCCTGTAAAGAGCTGGCCTTCATCCTCAGAGCCTCGTACACTGAATTTCGCAAGAATTTACAAGCCCTAATCGTCCAAGACATCATCACTGCCTTTCGTCTCCTCCCCGGGTATGTATTCTCCTTTTGAGGCTGTAAATTCTATACCCGAAAGGACAATTTTGATTGGAATTTATCGCTCTCTGTGTAATTGATTGAAATTGCTTTAAAAATTGTAACTTTATTCAAAATGTAAAACTTTGGGTTCTATGGAATATGGTGATTAATTTTTTTTCGTACGTTGTATGTTTGTGTTAGAAGTTGAACAAATGACGGTCGTTAGTATTTTTCTGATTTTTTTAGTTAGTTTAGTTATTCTCTGCTTTTAGTAGTTAGTCCGGTAATTCTTTTGTACATTTTGATTGCTGATAGTGACACGTGTATGTGCTGATGACGTTACACAATTGTATATAAGCTATTTGATTCTTCTCCAACCTTTTCTGTTTTCTATTTTCTCTATTCTCTGTGAACACTTGCATTTTATCTGTTTCTGTGGTAAAGTTGTTGTAATAATGCTTATCATGGTTTACTTATTCAAATTCTAGACTGCAGACAAGTAATGCAGTTTCTGCAGCCCATGTCCTTCTTCAAAGTGCCGAGGCCACATTGCCAAAGCAGAAGAAGAATTTGGCTGTTGCAGAATTTAAGCAAGCAATGGTTGCCCATAAGCGGCGCTGTAAAGCCCGCAAAGAAGAGAAAGGTACACCTTTTTTTTTTTCCTCCCTTTATATAGCTTTGAAAATGATTGTGTTCTTTGTTTGTATTGACCATAAATCACCTACTCTTTTAATAGAGTACTTAAGAGCATGAATCTATTTATGTTCTCAGTTTCAGGTTCTTCCCATCTGCCACAAGATGTTCTTGTGCACGTCTTCAGTTTTCTTGATATTCAAACTTTAGTTTCTGCCGCGCAAGTCTGTTGGTAAGTCCATATTTCCTTGTGGTTTTTGTGGGGAATATTCTTTGGTTTCTCTCCTTGTACTTTTAGGCGAGTGGATAGGCGATGGTAAGCTAAACCGTGAACCATGGAGCTAGAGTTTTTCTCTCTTTTCCCCACCAAAGAGCATCAGTAAAACCAAAATTGTTAAATTAAAATTTAGATACAATTCTATTTTCTTAAACCTTGTCTCTCTCTTTTTTACTGTCATGCTTTTATCTATATTTTTGAGTCTCAAATGACTTATATGCAGTATAGTTGTTTATTTTAGATTTATTTGAGGTTTTAAATTTATAAGGTGAGTGTTTGTTTAAAGCTAAAACTCGGGGGATAATTGAAATTTTTATAAAGCATGAAAGAAAGGAAGTTTTATCTATATAAATAATATAATTAGATTGATTTTTGAATTGTGGAAACTTCTTTTATTGGGGGCAAATGTGTGAGGAGGCCTTAGGCCTGGGGGCCTGCCTAGGCTAGCTCCACAGCATAATAGGCTTTATTTCGCATATGCTTGTGTATTGTTAATTGTCTTTTAACTCGGTTGCTCCCCTTTCACTTTCAGGTCGTGGAATTTAGCGGCGAGTGATAACCAGCTTTGGCATGCACAATATACTACGTTCTTTGGGAGTTCTGATAATAGTTTGAAGATTAATGGGTCTCAAAGACCTAAAGAAATTGGACATAAGGAGTATGCTTCATTACAGGAAGAAGTGGTTACAGGAACAAGCATTGACTGGAAAGAAGCGTTTAAAACAGAATGTAGAGGTAAAGTTATCCTCTGTTTCTATTAAGTAGTAGTGTAGTACTAAGGATTCCAACTTTTATCCTAACTTTTAGATACTAATTTGCTCACATGAATTGTTGATCTTTCAAGTGGTAGGTGCAACTTTGTTAATATTAGTAGACGAAAATGACAATTTGCCCGTCACACCAGTTGATATTAGAAAGTTGGAAATCAGAGTTTGGATCTCTAGCATAATTTATTTATATGTGTGATAAGATCTGTCAATCTTACTTCATAACTTATATCCATATATCCCTAAAAATAAAGCATTAAACCACCTCACCAACATTGTATTTGTACTTGCAAATGCAGCGTCTTTAATTTGCTTTTTTCTTTTCTTTTCTTTTTTTATTGGCATTCTCATACCTTCTTGGATTTCAGGCAATTTGTCGAAGAAATTAATATATAGCAGGGGATACTGTGAAAACTGCAAAACGATAGTTTGGCTTGATAACTTGAAATGTTCAAATGAGCAATGTCGATTACGTTCTGAAGTCAAGCCCGTCTTACCTTGCGAGGTATAATGAGTATTTTCTTTAACAGAGCTGATCACTGGTTTTACAATATCACCCATGATTTGTTATTTGTCGCAGTGACCTTTAGTTTCTACTTCTCCAAGCGATAAAATGATGTTTATCAGGGTAATTTTCCTTATTCTCAGGTTGTGGATTACATTTTGGACGGCACGTTTACCCCGATATCATCTTCGGACAGCGAGAGTGATTCGGAGGAAGATTCTCTGAAAATGTCAAGGTTGTGGGCCTATCCATATTAAACTTCTTGAGAAAAACAGAAAGTTCAAGAATTGTTTCTTGGATGATGAATTTCTCATTGCTCAGAAACTAATGTACGCTCATCTATTGCCAGTGTAGTAACATAACAGACTAGTAACTAGCTCTACCAGTTACATAAAGCTGCGTATATGAATCACGACCAAAAATCCGATCTGAACTTAGAGTGTATTTAGCAATGCAGTCAGAAACAAAAATTAGAATAAATTTATTGTAGCATGTGAGAGTTTTATTCTGTAACAGTTACAACTATATAGGTGGAACGACGTAGTCAAAGAAAGTAAACTATTTACAAGTTGATCTTCGGCCTTAACAATCCAAAAAATGTTGAAGGAAAGGAATGCTTTTTGTTTGTCGTTGTGAGCAGCAAGAATTGTTACTATCATTGCATTGCGCCTGATCTCTTTGTTAAACGTGATGAAAGTTGACAGTTTGGGGGCCTACTTGCGAAACTTAAAAATAACAGGGCTAGTTGTCGCTTGGCACCTACTAAGTTGTCAATTGCATTAAAAAAATTCTTAAAATTTCAAAACCGAAAAATACAAATATCAATAACCGTTGGCTAGGCTCACCTGTTAGGGTCGGGCTCAGACCATGTGGTGTTGCCGGTGTTGGGATAGCAAACATCGAGTGAGTCAGACATTTTTGAAGAACCATTTTTAACAGGTGTTTGACACGTAAAATCTGTTATTTTGATGAGCCAAAAAAATAAAAGATAAAAACCAGATTTGATGTTTAATGTTTGAAATTGTACGAAAATCTGGAGATATGTTTTAGTACTTTTTAAGGATCTTTTTTTTGGTGAAGACCCTAAAGATAGGACTAAGTTTTTAACTAAGCAATTAATTTTATAGATCAGACGTCTAAAAAAAGAGGTAATGTTAGATTACTTTTTAAATACCCAAAGGAGACATTGCCTTCATGGAATTGTCTTATTAATTTCTTTTTCTTTGATTATTCAATCAATAGGCAGGTATATTAAGAAATTCCACACAAAATTAGGCCATGTGCAACTGAGCAGAGTTGCGCACCCGCAATAATTTGACCAAAGGTTGCAAGGAAATAAAAATTCAAGAACCAAATAAAAACTGCTAAACAAGTCTAGTCATAACAGTTATCTTTTCATGAAAATAATTATCCTTTTCATCTCATACCATCTCAATTTTTCTATTAAAGGATGACATTGCTCCAAATGGCGAGAAAATATGATCGACGTTTATAAATAATTAAAGCATGTAAATAATTTAGTCAGCAATTAGACTATATCGAAATCCATATATATATGTATATATATTAAACTAAACTGTGTGCCTGCAAACAATTCTGAAGAAAGAAAACAGGAATAGGGAACCTACTGAGAAACAGGCGTACACCACCTTGGATTCAAACCTTAATCACTCAATCTCAAGAACATAGTCCTAGTTAACCCTATCTTTGATGACTCTAATCCTTCTTCTTTTCTTTCAACGGACCTTTTGGGATTTTACTCAATACCTTTGCATCAAAAACAGCATACTGTTTCTTGATCTCAATTGTTGCCTTCTCAGAAAGTGCATCAACCTGATCTTCATACCTCTCATAAAGCACAGGTACCGTGTGCAGCAAGACAAATGCTGTTTTACAGATAACAAATTGGTGTCAAAGAGACCAACAGAGAGATGTTATTCACAAAGATAACCAACAATGTTGAAAAGTCTTACCTATGTAGAACAGGGTAAGAAAGTTGCACCAGTTCCCAATAACGGACAGAACCCACAAGCCAGCAATAACCTTAAAAAAAAAAAAAAATAATAATAATAATAATAATAATAATCCCAATAAGTGAAAACCCCCAACAAGTGCCCAATTCACAAATCAAGTTTTGTCATGAAACACATTTAATTTAACCCATTGACCATGTACGGTGAGTCTTGGCAAGGATGGGTAATATTATTCTTTTCATGTTTTTGTGGAGATCAATGAGCAATTCTAGCAGAAGAGCTCCTATTCAACACATGGTTTAAAAAGGCGTTCGAGGCTTACGCCTCAAGGCTCGCCTCAGTTTGAGGCGCTTGATCAGCGCTTCAAGGCTTAAGCCTTGAATGGCTTGAACGAGGCTTACGCCTTTTTTCATTGAGGCGTGCGCCTTGAGGCATTTTTGCCTCAAGGCTTATGAGGCGTGAGCCTCAAATTGAAGGCTATTTTGAGCCGGTTTTCAATCCAATCTTTTTTTTCCCTTTCAAAAAAAGTCAACCCAATATCAAAATCGGGCTTTAATCAGATAAAAATATGCAAATAGATTTTTAAACCCTAAGTCTACCATCTTCTTCGACACTTCTTCATCATCTGCCTCCTTCTTCATCATCACCCCTTTCTTGATCATTAACCCCTGCAACTTTCAAGCCCACTGCCCTATGAGTAGTGACTAGAACGACGGCCCATTGACAACAGCCACTTCCAGATTCTGACCTCCTCAGCCCTCACTCCTTAGGTTTTTTTCCCCCTTTTTCTTTTTTTTTTACAGTAGGTTGGGGTTTTTTTTTTTTTTTCTTTTTTCCCCTCTTATAGCTACTGTAGTAATGTATATTTTATAGAAGTAGGTGTTATGCAAAAGTTATAATGTTATATAAAATGAAAGTTATATAAAGAGTGTAATAAATGATATTTATTCATTTAGATCTATAGTTATCTCATTTTCTCAAAAAAAAAAAAAAAAGGTCATCTTATGTGTTATAAAAGCCATATAATTATAACCATATTAGAAGAACAGTAGCATACATATTATATTGTATGTGTTTTATGCACTTTTTTATTGTGTCTTGTGGTTTTGTGATGAACTAAGTGTGTGTTTTATGACATGTTTATGAATTTTATTCAACTTTCTGAATTTTTTATTTTGCATTCGAGGCTTACGCCTCAATCCGCCTCAAGGCTTACGCCTCGAGTCAATTAGACAAAACGCCTCGGTTCCCGTTTTCGTCTTTTAAAACCTTGATTCAACAGTAAACTTTCAATAAAATGCAAGGGGAAAAGGTGAAGATCAACATACACCAAGAAAATTCTTCAACTCCTTCCCAGATGCAATATCCCTCAAGATTGCCAATGCATAATTTACTTCAGCTCTCAGCGCAGAAGCAACCTCAAGGACACATTTCTCGGGAATTCGGACTTCTGGTATTTGCGGTGGAGACCTAGTTTAGGAAGAAAGTGAGGTCCAAACCATCAGAATTTTATCAAAAAATAAAGAAAACATTAAATTTAAATAACTTACTTGTTGATAAAGGTGGAGGCATTGGACCACAGGAAAAGAAGAGCCAGAGAAAGTATCAATATATGGCAGACCAATGTGATCAAATGATATTCAAGCAACTCAAAGAGGACCCATAATGTCGTGGCCCCACCAAGCACGCCTGCAGATATTTTCTTGTTCCTCCATAGGAAAACATCAGCAGCTGAAAGTAAAGATTTCGCACAAATAGATGATATTAGATCGTAGGATACTAAGCATTACAAAAACTAAGGTCTACAATTATTTCTTTCTCATTCCCTGGAACTCATCAGAAATTGTATTCAGGGAACAATACTGCAACATTTTGAACACGAGTGGTTCTAAAATATCATTTTTATTTTATGTATAACAAACCTTTAAAATAACAAACTTCATAAATTTAATTGTTGCATCCTTCAAATTGAGAGAAAAACACAATGTCCTATTTCAAACTTCTTCTATTGCTTTCCATTAAAACCACTTAAAAGGAACAGTGAGAAATGTCATAGAAGTATCCTTTTACTTTCTGAAGATGTAGATTTTAATGATAACTTCAAAGCTGTCATCTTTGCATCATTTAGAATACAGTGGTCACAGACAAAAATAAACAAAACAACTCTATTTCACCCTACCCGTACTTCACCCAACCATAAACAACCATAATTGTGGATCCAAATCCAACCAGCAATGCAGTTGAAATAATAGCAAGAATTAAATCAATTAAAAAAAACCATCATAACAACATCTTTCGCACCTTGAACCGCAAATTGCATTCTAAATCTAAACTACCACAATGGCATGAACCCATCTCAAACTAGCTGATCAATCAATTATGCTACACATAAAAGAACATGAACTAAAAATTTGATCTTTCAAACCAACTAAACTATGAGATATCCGAAAAAGCTCAAAACTCCAATCAAGTCATTTCCTTTGCCAATCTTTCTCCCATGTTAACAATTCAATTACACGATAAACAAGGCCAATCAAACAAATCATCTCCTTGATCGGTCAGTCACATATATTGCAATGGTACTATACGATTCCAATCAGAAGCATAAGAAATATAAGCAAACAAAAAAATTTGATTCATCAAAAACTTTTGAAGGCTCGTTTTTCCGTCAGATCCAAAAATATAAATAAATGTATAAAACGCAGAATCTCGTCTTATTTTCTATACCATTTTTTTTTCCCGATCAAGAAAATCACACAACGCAAATAAATGCGTATAATGCATCTATAGATACGCATTTACTCTAAAGATGATTTTATGAGTGGATTTGAATCGAGAGAAATTACGTTTTCCGCCTCCAAAGACCTTGTGGATGGGTTTTTCTCTACCGAAGAGCCTGAAAATCTTGGCTTGAACTTTCTCGACCTTGGACGGCTTGTCATCGTCAGAATCTGACGACGACGACGACGAATCGTGGCCGTGGATCTTATCAGTGATCTTCTCAATCAGCGACTCGGACTCGCCTGCGTGCTCCGCCATGGATCTCCGATGAGACGTCGCTAACAATGGAAAAGTTATGAGAGAGAGAGCTTGATATGAATGGCGTTTAGAGAGAGATAAAGAAGAGTGAAGGAATCTGAGCCGTTTAAATATGGGAAAGAGTCCGAGGCTGAGGTTCGGAATACGAACCGGGTGGCTTCGGTATATAATTATATATATAAGGGGAACCGAGGAGAGTGCCCGGGGCGCGGGGTGTCTGGAGGAAGAGAATGTGCCAACATGGAAAAATATCTCATCTCACCGCTTTTGCAGCATTGTCGTTGTGACCAATTTACTTTCCTTTTTCTTTTCTTTTCTTTTCTTTATCTTTTTTTGATGGGGACTTTTCTTTATTCGCTTGCTTATAAGGTGTTTAAAATGGGGATGAGAACCGTTAGTTAAAATTATTTTTATTGTAACATATAAGAATTTTATATTATAGTAATTTTTTTATTATTATTGTAATATGTGAGAGTTTTATACTGTTTATAATTAAATTTGTGATGAGAACCATAATTCCCACCACTGTACCAAACAACGAATTAGTTCTCTACACTTTATATTTATTTTCTTTGACATCCAATAATATTTGAATTACAATTTGTAGTTTAAATTAAATTTAAATCTTGTCAAAAAATACAGTACAAGAGACTTGGTTTAAATTACAAATTGTAATTCTATCCTATTGTCGCATTCTGTTATATTGTTTTGATTTTTTTAATAAATTTTTCTGCTAAAATCCTAAAATTCAGCATAATGAAAAAAAAGATGTCCTAAAAACAAAATTAACATGTAACTTTATAACTATTAAAAATACACCTATAAGGTTGTGATACACAATATAATACTTTATACCATTATTGCTACAGAGGTCATTTGTATTCACAATTCAAACTATAAATTTCAGTTTTAACTACTTTTTGTCACAATATTGCTCTAACAAAATTTAAATAGTTACAGTGTTTTTAATTTAAGCTTTTAGTTTTAACTTATATCCTAAATGGCCTAGTAGATTTTTTTTCTATTAGTACGAAATTTGAGTTCGTAGAAGTTATAAAGAAATTCTTTTAAAAAGAAATTAAAAGAAAAAAAAAAGACATGAAGAAAGTTCCCCTAAATACAAATTGTGAGATAATAATGTAAAACTCTCAACGATTACAGTAAAAAATAAAAAGTTATTACAGTATAAAATTTTCATATATTACAATTTTTAAACTAATATTTTCAGCACTTCCAAACACTTACAACCTTTTTTTTTCATTAATAAGCTTGGTTTAAAGAGCCACAAAACAAGCAAGGCAACAAAAAAAAACAAAACAGGGTAGGATAAGTCATAAGATACCATCATTAAGGTAAAAAAATATGCCTAACATTTCACCCATACTATTTCCTTAATTTTTTTTAAAAGGGGACATACTGTTTCATTAATTAATCTTAAACATCTAGTTTAGTTGGTGTAATTGTATTAATTATAATTTAAAGAAATGATAAAACGATAGGGTGATAATTTGGATGTAAAAATATTATAATTTGATAAAAGAGCATGGCAGGTATTTTGAAGGCACCCAACCACTCCCGGGTGCACAGCTTGAGCCAAGACGGGCTTTAGACACTGAAGGAGTCCACTTCGACGTGGGCCCCATCTTCAGTAATGATTTAGACTATTTCTACACGTGGCACTCATCTCGATGAATCTGGAATATAAATTCTAACATCAAATCAATATATACGGAGACGAGGCAGGGATTGTGCTACCCTCCGCAGGACGCGTGGAAATTATTGGAGCCATACCCAATTTAAATATTATTGATTTTATTTTCATTATTTTTTTTAGAAAGATCTTATTTTTGGTTGGCCAACGCCTAACAGTCTGTCTCATGCATTTCGCCTCTTAAAAAAGAAAAAAGAAAAAAGAATAAATTGTTTAGTTGGTTTAAATTTTTTTTATGAAAATAAGATTTTAGTTTTTAATTTTTTTATTTTTTAGTCTTTAATCTTTTATAATAGTTTGACGGTTAAAATTTATTGGACATCATTTTTAAGTAAAACTACTATATTACCCTTTAAATAATTGATAAAATTAATAACATTTAAGATGAAATTTTATTTTAAAAAAAAGCTAAAAATAAAAAACCCTTATGCTCCCCTTTTTTTTTTTTCTTTTTCTTCTTCTTTACCCAAAAACACCATTAAACAAACACAAATCATTTTCATCCCAAAAAAATAAAAAAAAATTTAACCAAAAACCCAAATGCAATCAAACAATCAATAATTAGCATAAAATACTAGGTAAACCAAAATAAAATTCACAATGAGCAAACAAAAACAAAGGAAAAAAAACAACCTCCCTCGTTGCCCACCTCTGCCCATCACTCCCCTCCCATTTCGGTGACCCCTCCTCTGCGCCCAATCACACCAACCTATCCATGTTGTTGTCGTGCCCAACCCCGTCGCACCTAGCCCTCCCCATCACACCCCCTCCCCATCTGATCACAAATCGCAAAAACCGAAACCTAAATAAAAATAAAAATGAACCAAACACACAAATTAAGAACATGAAATTTCAAAGAAAACCCAAGAAGCTGACTTGGGTCCTCTTCCTCAAAGCCCATAGATCTGACTCTACTAAATCCAGAAACAGATCTAATATTACAGACGAAGGAGAGGCCACGACAGAGCTGGGCTGTCCATGGGAGGCCACGACGAGCTGGGTTCAATGGAGGAACCTGTGCTTAGAGAGAGAAAGAGAGAGGAGAGAGAGGGGTGAATCTGTACTAGGTGGTGGTGGTGATGGTGAGGGGGATGTCGAAGGAGATGGAGATTTGAAAAGGGGGATGATTGAATAGTTGATTTTAGATTTTTGGGTTTTTTTTCATACAAAAAGTAAGATTTTTTATTTTGTATGCACATTTATTTTTTTACCTTTTACTTGTTTTTTATGTTTTAATTTTAATTTTTTTAAAACATAATAAAAATTTTACTAAAATACCCTTACTAGAGTGGTCATATGTCTTTCAGGTAGGGTTATATTTAACATCAATCGTTAAAATAGTCCCTCAGCTACTCAAATGAAAGGTTGAGAATTAAAAAAATAAAAAAAAAAGTTAGGGACGAAAATTTCACTTATGTGAAAAGTTGAGGACCAATTGAGTAATTTACTAAAAAAATTCATGAGACTTTTTTCTAACCTTTGAAAACAATTCAAAAATTTAAAATCTCATATCTCTTAAAACAAAAATAAACTTAGGGTCTGTTTGGTAAATGAATTCGAATTAGTGATTTGATTTGAAGTAGGATTTGAGTTAGTGATTTGAATTATTATCCGAATTGATATTTGGATGTGCACTTAAGTTTTAATTTAAGTATAGAATAAAATTGAAATTTATGTTTGGAAAGATAGTAAAAATAGTTTTGATTTATCAACAAATCTAATAAAATTTTAATGTTAATAATCCTAAAAAATATATAATATGGATCATAATTTATTCCTCTTTTCACTAGGAACACAATAAAAAAGAATCATCTTAATTGGATAACAAAAAAAAAGAAGTTATGATTTTTTTCCTTGAATATAAAAGAGAGAATTTTAGTTTTTACTTTAACAGAGATATCTGAGTATTAAGAGTATTAAAAATTTAGGGGAGTCAGAACTTTGAAAACTTGGATTCTTGGTACTCAAAGGATTCGGATTTTGGGGAAAACAAACACGTATATAAAGGATTTTTAATATTCGAATCTAAATTTGAATCCAAAGAATTCTCCAAACAAACGGACCCTTGTCTACTTTTGATCATAATATTTTTTAATATAATAATTATTATAAAATAGTGAAAAAACAAAACAAAACAAAAGAAACAAAAAACAAGTGAGTAGCTCAACCTGTTGGCCGTGGAAGATCGGCAACCCGCTATGATTCGCAAACCACAAGTCGCTTGGAGTGACGAGGAACTACGAGCGCTATTGCTACAAAGTCATGAACACAAGTGCGACGGAATTGCGACCCCTTTACGTCGGTGGTAGTGACAGAATGCAACCTTTAAGGATTCCATTGTGACCTATGGTGGTGGTTGACCCTCACAATAGGACCTTCATAAACAAGGTCATGACGAACCTTCGCGACCTATGGCGGTTCCTCGCAAAGTCACGGCCACGTTGTGACCCATGTTGGTGGGGAAGGAATCACAACATCAATTGTCATGGGGACTTGAACAGAGGGTGTGTCAACACAATTCATGCCGATCTAAAGTCATCGACGACCCCTTCCCGTGGTAGTAAGGGAGATATATACACACACACACACACACACATATATATATATATATATATATATATATTTTAAGATAAGCCTTTTTGGGATTTTGTTAAATGAGGTCATTTAATTCATGGCAAGTTTATCTATATTTGTCTGTTTGATTTTAATCTAATAGACTTATTAAAGAGAAATAGAATTTCTAAAAAAAACCCACAAAAGAATTAATTACAAATATCATAATATGAAAAAGAAGTATAAGAAATGTAGAAAATTTCACTCTATAGTATTAAAAAATGCCCCAACGGTAAGACATTGTTTGATATCAAGTTTTCATTTTTGCATATTTTTTATTTTGACGTGAGTTCGACTAAATCTAAAGTATATTTGGCAACGTGTTGGAACTATTGTCTACTATATAAAGCTCTCACATGTTACAGCATAAACAAATGTAACAAAGCTCTCACACAATAGAGCATTTAAATTTCTCACGCATAATTCCAACTACGTTCTCAAATGCTCTCTTAGTATTTAAAAACATACATTACCGATATATACTTCTAATCCGTATCGTATAAATCTCCAATGAATATATAAATATAATTACAATGATATTTTAGTACAAATATAAAAAACTAATTCGTATCACTGTGTTGTGTTTAAACCAACACAAAGTGACATGACAATGAAGTTTTAATATTAACACAACAAGATTAATTATATGTCAAAAACCCAAACACAAACATATAGGCATGACAAGACACAATATGTGAACATGTTTTACAAATCGTTTGTGGCAATTAATATTAAACACTGACCCATTTATTATTCTATAAATGTGATTAGTGAAAATTGGAAAAAAAAATCTAAAAAAAGTAAATTAACTACTAATTAAAGCTAATTATAAAACTATGCGTTAGGACACTAATTAAACAATCATATAGAGAAGAAGAATTTTGGATACTTTAACAAATATTTGTGGAGATAATAACTCTTTTTTCCACTTGACGATAAAGATAAATACTTAAATCTTTTTCGATTGCAGCCGGTCTCTAATGATAATTTTATACAAAACTCTAGTAAAATTTAAATTTTCCTATTCCAAGTTCAAAAATTGAAATTACTTGAAACATATTTTTTTATAACCAGGACTCTATTGTGTTCCGCATCCTTAAATCAAAATATTTTGCTCACTCCTCCTTGTTGAATGGCCAGGTTCTCATCTCTTCCCCTTTTTATGGCATATCATGATTCATGTTTTTTTTTTCTGCTCAGAAAAAAAAAATTGAATGGAATAACTTAAGAAAGGTTTATAATGGAGACTAGGATGTGGTTAAGGAGATTGACATCTTTGCTAATCCATTGATCCCTCGACCTAGCTACTACTTTTATTAAGTTAATCATGATTAATTAACTTTTTTCCTCAATACACTGCTAGTTGTTCTCAGGATCTAAACCGACGCGTCAGCAGACTGCTTATTGAAACCACTCATGAATATTCAACATATTGTCAAACTTTCAAAGAACATCATTCAAATTAGCTGATGAATTAACGAGAATATTTTTTGCTATAACAGAAATGAAGCAGAAGGCATATTTTAATATCACGGTAAAGATTCTAACAGTATTTAGGCTCAGCAAAAATTAAGAAATCAGATATTACCATAGATTGATAATCTTGAGAGATTGAAAGGAGAGGAATAAAAGGCCAAATTACCTGTTGAGATTTGCAAGAGAAGCTCACAAATTGCTCAGATATCATCTCAGCTGCTTCTTTGATATCAAGTTATCAAAAACCAGTGCAGGAAGAGTTAGATGTATAAAGAGGCATAACCAGACTAGACCCTTTTTATATTCTTGAAGAATATCCAGTGTTTGTTGTAGAGAATAACAGAACCTATTTTGGAATATGCTTTCCCTATTGCTCCACTTATTTGGATTGCAAAGATCCATTCCTTAGAAGAAAACAAACTTCAACTTTCGGTGCATTTCCTTTAAGGCTAATTCAATGCCCCCTTGTTGATTTTTTGTATATAACCTTAATTATAAACTAAGCTAATTTTTTTTTTTCATTTACCATGAATATAACTATGTTTTCTCTGAGCTTACCTTCACAAATAATATTGACTAATTATCATATACTAAAACCCAAAAGTGAACCTGAGAAGTAAAAACTATGTGGTAGACATTAGGCATGCAACTGCCATGAACATATTATTGTTAAAGATACGAAAACATACTATTTTTTTTTTTTTAATTTGGAGAAACATATAACACAATCTTGATCCATTAAAAATAACTAGAAGAAAAACTGGATTGTATTGTTGAAGATACAAAACAATCTTGAAAATTCCATTTCTTGAGGAGCCACAATATTTTGCTCCCCGTGGCTTGGGGTTTCAAGCCCAATAGTACATTAATGGACACTCGTCAATGGACAAGTCCATTACAGTCTCTAGACTTCAAGTCCATTTTAGTGCCTTCAACTGGGCCCTAGGATTCTTCGAGTGAGAGTGTAGAGATTGAAATCAATGGTGGGCCTGGAAACTTCAAATCCTTTGACCCGTGAAGAGTGTGAAAACTCTTCAAAGTTTGTTCCTCAAATTCGATCATCAAATGATGGTTCATTGAAAAAAAAAAAAAAAAAAAGCAGCAGCAGAAATTTGAATGAAAAATGACATGTGGAAAAAAGAAGAAGAAGAAAGAATGCAGGTCTACATTATTATTAATATTATTATTTGAGAAAGCAGATCACCATTATTTGTGTCACGATGTCAGCATTACGAATTCTTTTATCATACATCCACAAAACACGTTTTCTTGTTCACTCAAAGGCTAATCATCAGCTTGTGTTTCATACACAGCAAGGAAGGTCGGTGAGTGAGCACTTGATCGGGAAAAAAATTCTCGAGAAAATTGGGTAGGAAACATGAAGACCCCACCAGCTACAAAATTTCTTTTGGGGAATCATTTGACCAGCCAACAGTTGATGAAACTCTTGAAGTAAGGTTGGCAACTAACGCACAAATGCCAACAAACAGAAAAAACCATGTCAAGTACAGAAAGACCTTGGGAGGCTCTTGAGTAAACGAGGAATTATCTGGATGGAGTTAGCTAGACTCCTAAATGACAACAGGAGAAAAAAAAAAAAAAATTATCATGGTTGATAATTACCCAACGAAAGAGAAATGACAAAATATGAAAGAAAAGGAGGCAATTTTTCTAATAGTCCTTGAAAAATAACCCATAAAAAAAAAACTTTTTTTTTCAGCCACCAAATATAAAAAAAAGGATGATTTTAATCGTATCTAATAGTTTAAAAACGTACATTAACTTAGGGTTCCTACTTAAGGAGTATTCATAGGTGTTTGGGCTATTTTTTTGTCAAAACCACTAACTAAATCAAAAATAAATTTTATTTTGAGCGGTTTGATATTTTATGTTAAACCAAACCAAATCACTCATAAGCGGTTTGGCTAGTTTGGTTGGCGATTTGTGCTTAAGATTATTTTTTTATATTCAACAAAAATTATTAAATGTTTAAAAGTTTACCTTTAAAGTTTAATACAAATAAAAAACTAAACCAACTAGTCACAAATTACACAAATTAAAATTCACTAATAATCAAAATAAAAAGTCAAAAATATAATTAAATAACATAAGACAGCACAATTAAATTTATACTTGAATTAAAGTCTTCTATTGGTCTCGATAAACGTCTCATCTGTTAATATCCTTAATCGATGTTGTGATGAGTTGGGCTGGCTACGAACAGAGACGACGTGACAGTGACGACATAGCAAGTAGGCCGTGGCGATGCAAAGAAAAAACGTTGGTTGCTAGATGGAAGGAAGCTAGGGTTTCATTCCATGAGTTAGTCTTAGTTGTATATGTTGGTTAATTAGATTTTATTTTTTTGACGTTGATGATGAGAGATTAGGAAAAATGTAATTATAAAGCATGAAAACGTGCATCTTATATAGGTAAAACTTTTTTGTAATGACCAACAAAAAAATAAAAAATAATAAAAATTCTGATATAAAAATATTTTAAAAATAAAATTATATAGTATAGCAGTTTCGTAGGCAGCTTTGAGGGTGGTTTAAGTGGGACAGTTGGACGGTTTAAAAGTCGAAACCATTAACTAAACTACTTAAAATATTTGTGTAAAAAACCACTCAAACCGTTCAAAATTAAAACAAAAGTTATCGATTTAGTTTGGATTTGACGGTTTGGGCGGATTAAGGATTAAACGCCTGTTCCCAGTAGTTCCGAAGGAGGACCAAATCAGGGATAGATGTTGAGATACGAGGGATCACCATGATTTTGGGCGTTGAAGCTTACAGAAGCTAGGACAAGAACAACTAGAACATTGATGAGACTGTTGAAGAATCCTTCTAGATGTGCCACACAAAATGCATCAACACAAACAAATTAATATGTTTTTTTTTCCTTCATATATAAAGAAGATGAAGAACGTATAATCTAGAGTTTTCATGGTACGGTATTTTCATTAATAGTGTAGATTTTTAAATATTAGATTTGGTAAGAAAAATACATAAAAAAAATATACAATCACGTTCCAATGATAGAGTTTTTAATGTTACTATCATAGAATTCTCACTTAAACACACACATGTATATATATATATATATATATATATATATATATATATATATATATATAACATGTTAATCCTCGAAAGTCTTTTTCATAAAGAATTCTCAGAAACAGATAGATGAGGTTAAAAATTCTAGCTAGGGAGAGAATAAAAATATGAGAGTCAGCTTTTTTATGACAACGTTTCAAAATTTATGTCGTGCAGGCCACTAACAGGAGAAATTTATTATTGTTGTTATGGTTTTTTTTTTATTATTTTTTTTATGGAAACATTCTTAAAGATGACTAAAAGAAGAAAAATAAAAATTCTGTAAATTCCTTAAAGAATGAAATTGAATAAAAGATTTATACAATATATGGCTTACTTGAGGACCGGCTTTTGTATCTAAAAGTAAAATGTAATTCCTCAGCCAAAGGAATAAAGAAAGAAAGGCAAAAAAAAAAAAGAAAAAAAATAAAGTAGCTATTTAGGACCACAATATATTTGACGTAGCACATGATTTCCCTGCTTATTAGATCTAAATTTGTAGGACAGAGATATCTCACTGGAGACCTCTGCACTATTATAGCCAGTTTTGCAGTGTTCCTAGCATCCAAGCTTTTCATTAAAAAAAAAAAAAAATCCAAGCAAAAGCCAAAAATGTTAGCACTATGACTAGGGTGTTTGGAAAGGTGGTGGGAATTAATGGTGGGAACTACTTTTACTGTAGCATATTTTTTTTTATTGTTACTGTAGCATGTGAGAGCTTTATACTGTTTATAATTGAGATTGTGATAAAAATTGAGTGGTTTTCACCACTGTCAAACACCCCCTATAAATTTTCCTTCTAAAATTTTTTTTCACAGCGTGTGAAAAAGTTATCTGCTCTTAATTTTTATAAAGTATACATAAAGTTGCAAAACTTGTAAAACTTGCCCACGAAACTAATTGGCATGTGCTAGCGCTCCAGGGAAATAAAGGGCAACAAAAGCTCTTTTATATAAAAAAAAAAAAAAAAGAAGAAAAAGAAATAAAAGGGACTATTTTTCAACCATGTATAGGGAGGCTCAAGGATTTCTTTTAAATTCCTTATTTATCAACCTTTTCTGTTCTTTTCTTTTTATTACTAAAATAGAAGTCATAGAGCTAGTGAGAAAGGGTGTGTTGAAGAATGTGTAACGTTCCAATTTTAAAATTAAAGGTTATCTATGCCTTATTTATTTCATTTTTCCAAAGAGTTTGAGCTAGTCTTTTGAATACAAAAGAATAAAGAAGAAAAATAATAAAGGACCTTTCTCTATAGCATTGCGCAGAACCATTCAACGCTCAACTCAAACCCCATGTTTCCAAGTCAAACCTTTTGTGCGTAATAGCAAAGACTTGGAAGGTTGGACTCCTTTTTTTTTTGGGCCAATTTCTCTCTTCAGAATAAAACAGAATAGTTGGAGCCCCTTTAAAGGGACCCTAGTTGAACAAGCGTGCCCAGCTGCAACCAATTCCTTGCCTTGTAAAGAACCCAATTCTCTGACTTGGCAGGACTTTTTAAAGGGTCTCTGAGAAAAGTAAAAGCCTCTCTCTCTCATGTCATGTGTGTTTGCTTTGCTATTCTCTTTACCCTTTGCCTTTGAAGAGAGAGTCCCCTCTTTTTGGCCTTTTTCTCCCTTTCATTTTTCTCTTTTTCTACTCCCTATTCTTTTTGGAAGTTTCTCGTCACCATCCTCTCTACTCCTACGTCTTTTCTTGTATCCAAAGACGCTGGTTTGGCATCGAGATACATGTACAAAGTAGAAATATAACACCCCCCAAAAGTATATAACATACCATATAACAAACATCTCGCTTCATTTTCCACTTTCATGCGTTCCTCAAAGAAAGCAAAGAAAAACAAAAAGGACCCCCAAAAAATATTAAAAAGCCCAAATCTAAAGAACATTTCCACACTTCCTATAGTGGAAAAGTTAAAAGGTTGGCAATAAGGTTACGACACGATAATACAATATAAATACAACACGATTTTTTGTGAGTTAATGTTAAAAAATTAAATCACAGGTCATTTTCGTATCAATTTAAAATTAATCTATCTAAAAAATAGATTGTATTTATGTCAATCCGCTCGACGCTAAATTGACATGCATGTTATTTGTCTTTTTTAAAAGAAAATATTTTTGATATAATATATAATATTAATAAATTGACACTCAGTTAGATGTTCTTGTAGTATGGAAACGATTTAATTTTGAGAAAAAAATGTGTTTTATGCAACTTTTTTATAATTTTGATGCATAAATTATAAATTTAAAATTATAAAATGTCATGGGTTGATTTTGGGTTGTGAGTTAATTTCAGGTTATGGGTTGATTCCAAGTTACGGGTTGATAGAGTGTCGCGTGTTACATATGTCATGGGTTAAGACGGGTCGTGTTTGTGTCAATCTGTATTAAGGCGGGTCATATCAGTGTCAGGATTTTTCAACCCATTTATGTCAAAGGTTAGGTTAGTGTCAAGCTATTTTTCATATGTTTAAGCTTCAATCTGACATGAACACGATCCACCATTACTCTTAAAAGAATTTTCTTTAAAAGTAATTCAATTGTTAGGCCTTTAATAATGTCGTTGAAATTACATTTTACAATTTAAAACTTGACTTTAGATTTAAATATTAAGAAAAAAAAGTTAGTTAGAATATTGTAAATATTGCGATTCCAAATGCACTATTGGCTACTATGGTTGTCAATATAATCAGTTAGATAGGTTGAAATTCCAACGGATGAAAATGGACAAAAGAAAAATTCCAAGTCATACGCATCCATAAACAGTTATTAGAGAGCGCGTGCGGGACCCGCGGTCGAGTGGGGCTGGTGAGAAAAATTGATCTTTTGCTCTGCTAAATTCTGAAATTTGAATAAACAAAAAAGAGTATCTGAATTCGCAAGACGACTGCACACACATTTCACAGCTCTGAATCTTCGTTAAGAGTAATTTTACAGAGTCTCTACTCTCCTCTGTCAAAAACAGACCCACGTAACGTAAAAACAATTCCATGTAAATAAAGCAACGCACCACATAAAAAAACAACTACAAAGACAAGCCCACCTCCCTCTTTCTCCTTCTTTCTCTCTCTATCAAAGAGCAAAAGAAAAGCTTTTTTTTTTTATAGCTCCTCTGCTTTCTATTTCTCTCCTTTCTCTATCTCCGTCTCTCTCTGCTTAGTAGAATCACCATTTTCAATGTTGAAAACACGACCATAAAACGAAGTGCAATTTTGAGTAAAGCCAACTCCTTTATATACATACATATATATATATATATATCACTCATATCCCCCACGTTACAATACTAATCCTTCTTCTCTTTTTCATCCCTCTCTTTCTCTCTCCTCTCTCGCATAAAAGACCCACCATAAACCCTAGATCAAGCGGTACATCCATTTCTCTCTCGCTGTATTCCTCTTTCTCTCTCTATATACCATGGAAGGTCTGAATTTCCTCAAGTTCTGGAAACCCACAACCACATTTCCTAGTCCTCTAATTGAAGTAGACAATGAAGAAGAAGAAGAAGAGGACTCCTTCTTCGAATTGGAGCTGATTGCATCAGATTTCGACAGCAAGAAAAACGACAGTAAAAACCATAAAACGACCACCAAAGAGACCAAAATTAGCTTCTTCGATCTTAACGAAGAGAGAAAACCGGCCGTTTCTTACCCGAAACCTTCTCTCTCGCTTTCTCCGATCGATCCGATTCCGAAACGCAAAATCCTCCCTCTTGAGCCCATCCCCAAGCCTCAATCTTCCGTCGCTCGGCTCAAATCCACCCCCACATTCCGGGTCTTCTCCCTCAAGAAATCGAAATCCACCGGAGCGACACAGAAAAACGCGGAAACGACAGCGAAATTCAACGTCGAAAAATCTCCTAAGCTCGTAAGAGAAACGAGCTCCAGAAGAAACTCGGAAGACTCCAAAACAGAGAGATTTTCCAAGGACGTTATAACGAAATACCTGAAGCTCGTCAAGCCTCTTTACGTCAAGGTTTCGAAACGGTACAGCGGCGATAATTTTAACAACAACAACCATGCCTCGGCGGCGCTGGATAAGTTCTTCGTTGGATTTTCGCCGTCGTCGTCTCCGGCGGCGGCGTCGCCGAAGGATAAGCCGGCGGGGATCCGGAAGCATATTGCGAGGAGCAAGTCGTCGGCGACGACAACGACTGCCGTTTCCTCCCAAAAGACGTCGAATCGGAGAGACGATTCACTGCTGCTGCAGCATGATGGAATCCAAGGCGCCATCTTGCATTGCAAGAGATCTTTCAATTCCTCCAGAGGTACCAAAAAAAAGTTAAAAAAAACAAGAACTTGAAATTTTGTTGGTTATGAGAAAAAAAAAATTAAAGTTTGGATTTTTTTTGGCAGATTCTTTTTCACTGTCGCGATCAACCAGTGATTCTTCGTCCATGAAATCGTGTTCTACCGGTAAGAATTTTGTGTTATTATATATGATTCAAAAAGTCTGAATTTTGATACTCTGTTTTTTGACGTTTGTCATAATTTGATTTATTTACAGACTCGTATCGATTATCAAACTCTGCTAGCGAGACTTCCCATGATAATTCAGCGAGAAATTCCATCGAGGACGTTCGTGTCATTGGCATTTGAAACTTTCTTATTTTCTACTAAATCAAACAAAGAGAAAAAAAAAATAGGACTCTTTTTTTTTAATTTTTTTTGTTTTGGTTGAGTTTTAATGTAATGGTTCTATTGTAAAGAGAAGGCAAAACAAGAGTTAGAGAGAGAGAAAGATGAAAGTGTTTTTTTTTTAATTATTTTTTTAATTTTTATTGGAGATTATTTTAGCTTTTACTAGTGAATACCTTAGGTTCTCTCTTGTTGCGGTCTGTAAAGTGATGGGTCAATTATGAGAAAATTGAACAAGACTCGGGTACGGGATCTTTTTGTTTTTATGTAATTTATTTTTATTTATTTATTAGTGCTTTCTTTCTTTTACCCTGTGC
Source organism: Artocarpus heterophyllus (assembly GCA_025403435.1). Classification (NCBI taxonomy): domain Eukaryota; kingdom Viridiplantae; phylum Streptophyta; class Magnoliopsida; order Rosales; family Moraceae; genus Artocarpus; species Artocarpus heterophyllus. The sequence continues at coordinate 288,653 of CM046353.1, forward strand.
TCCAGGCTCCAGCATTGCGTTTCTCGGGAATTAAAACTAAAAATGAAGATATGATTGAACTAATTAGCTTAATTTCAGCACAAATTAAGCTATGTGAAAAGAACACTTGATAATTAAGGTATCAGAGGTCATTTATTTATTTATTGATAATTAACCTGCAGATTCCAGATTTCATACTGACAAGTGACCATGCTTTGCTTTTAAAAAGTACTTTTGAGTTGTGAAAGGAAAGGTATTTTATTTGCTTTTATTAATGGAAACCTGATTTGTCTTTGTTTCTTTCCAAAGGGGTGAAAGAAAAAAAGCAAATACATATGCTCTCTCTTCCAAGTCTCTGTGTCCATCCGTCCCATCTAATGACGGTCGGTTGGAGATTCAACTTTGACTGCTTGTTGCAACTTGGAAGCTGCTATAAAGTCCACACTTCTCTTCTCTCTTGTTATATTTTGACCTCCCTTTACTTTTCTCATTTTCTCTAAGACCTCTCTGAGTTCCTGATATCACAATATGACACTCTAGTTGGTGCTGAGTTTCTTATCGCCTTTTGGTGCACAAGTGCAAACCCAGCTAAAAAAGGGCTTTTTTGATGCCATGTCATGTAAAATATTCATAGATAGTTTAAAAAAAAGGTTGGATTTAATAGTTTTGATTTAAAAATTATAATATATAAAGAGTTTTGTTTAGTAACAATTTTTTTGTTTTTTTACTCTATAATATGAGAGTTATATATTATATACAATTGTAACTGGTGTTCTTTCAAACAGCCTATAGATTCTTAGGTTAGTAGGGTCAATAAGATAAAAACTTCAAATTTTTGATCATATTAAAATAAATATTAGATCAACAAGGATATAATGATTTAACAAAATTCCTCAAAAATTAGATTTAAAACGTTTTGAAAAATCATTTTCATTTCTATAGGGTTATAACTTCGTTATTTATAAAACTGTGGGCCTCAGTTTAGTATATAATATATTCTTTAGACTGAATCTCACTGATTTATTAGTAATAAAATTATAACCTTATGGGTTGAATAACATTACTCAAACTTTTCTCTACTAATATATCTTTAATACTTTTTAACAAAATTTTCTAATTTTTTTAAAGACAATTTCTTTTATGGGAACTAAAAAAAATACTTACCAATTATTATAATCTTCATGCCGTTAGCTTTATAGAAATTTTTTTTGATCAAATCTTACTATTTCCAAATAGACCACCAATAGAGGAAGTCCCTCGTCATAAAAGTGAAGATAATTTTATTAATGGCATAAAAGTGTAATAATTGCTCTAAATTTTTTTTATGAAAGTGTAACAATAAAAGGAGGTGACATATTGTTAATAGCATAAATAATTGCTCTAGCCTCTAGCCATCATGTCTAAATTTAAACCTAGACAAATGACAAAATCGTTACGGAGGAAAACAAAAACGAAGACAAGAAAGTTAGCAATTGGCATGATTTTGCACCCGACAGGCTCAATGGCTATAAGACATGAAAATGGGCAGTTTGAAAATTTGAAGTTTAAAAATTCGTAGGGTATAGAGGGAAGTGGATTGTCTGTGTAAAGACATAGCTCTTAAATGACAGAGGACTATTGCTCTCACCTGCAAAGCAAAGAGTGAAACAAATTTTCAAATCATCATCATAGTATCGTAGTGACAAAATGCCAAACTAAACGAAAAAAAATGCGGGCCCCTCTATATTCATTGACGACGCCAATACAACTATGCAGTCTTCACTATGCAACACAATATCTCATCTTAAAAATTCCCTTAAAAAAAGGCAATCAACTTTATTCATAACCAAAACAGATAGCTACAAATCTGCATTTGTTTTTCATCATCACATCTACCTAAAAAAATAATTTTAATTAAATTTAACGGTTATTCATTGACGACACCAATACAACAATGCAGTCTTTACTATGCAACACAATATCTCATCCTACAAAATCCCTTAAAAAAAGGCAATCTCTTTATTGATAGCTAAAAAAGATAGCTACAGATCGGTATTTGTTTTTTATCGTCATTTTTATCTAAAAAAATAATTTAAATTAAATTTAACGGTTTTAAAATATCACAACATCGGTCTTATTAAAAAAGTCATCTTTAAAAATATAAAAAAAAAAATTAGACTAAGAAAAGACAAATAATACCCACTCCAAACATCAGAGTGGATCACAGGACTTTATGGACCCTCACTCTACAGGATTTTCAGGGCCATCTGAATTTTCAGAGAGTTAAGGTCGCCCGTGGAAATGGCACTATAGGGGTATCGTTTGGACTTAAAGTGACTCTTGTTCTCTCTAACCATATTTTGTGCGTTCATTTCCTTACTCTTTTTTATTTTTATTTTATTTTTTATTTTTTATTTTTATCCCCTCCAACTTGTATTTGTGGCGTATGAGCTAAGATCCGACATGTCATTAAGTCACCGATGGTTATTGAACATGGTTTGCTTTTTCTTGTGAGACTTATTGCACAAGTGTCCTAATACTCTTCCAGGTCAATCTAGATTGTTCTATATGAATTGGACTAACCCCTGTTTGGCATTGTGGTGGGAACCACGGTTCCCACCACAAACTCAGTTATAAACAGTGTAAAGCTCTCACATGCTACAGTAACAATTTAAAAAATTGCTACAGTGTAAAGCTTTCACATGCTACAGTAAAAGTGGTTCCTACCATCGGTTCTCACCACCTTCCAAACACCTTCTAAGAGTTTGAGTGAGCCATTCCTTGGTTGTACTTTTACGCATAGCTGGCTTAAACATGTGTACCACAACGCTGCCACGACTAAAGACTTACGGACTAGACATGTTGTGGTAGGCCACGGCGCTTTTACTGGGTGTTTAGTAGTTAATGATTTGTACTATTTGTTCAGTTATAAATAATATAAAGCTCTCATATGTTACAAAAATAATAACAAGATCACTATAGTGTAAAGTTCTTACATATTACATTAAAAATAACTCTTACTAACGGTTCTCACAACCCTGCTAAACACTCTATTAGTGTAACGCCCCTATATGGGGGTTAACAGTTTTTAATGAGATAAAATAAAAATAAATAATAAAAGTAAAACCTTAAAAATAAAATTTGCCCGGGACTTAAATGAAAACTCTCAACTCAAAAATAAAAATATAAACGATAAATAAACCACAGTTTTAATGTAGCACCTTAAATTTAATAATATAAACTGTTGTCATCATCATTTTAACCCTCAACACATTGTAATACAGTCACAGAAAGTAACAATTGATGCTTACATTATCATGAAGAACATTCTCAACGATTGAAGCAGTCCCAATGTAATATAGCTACATCACTTCCTCAACTATATTTCTCGTAGCCACCTTACACTTAGTGAGTCCTGAAAAGATATAAACATAAGGGTATGAGCAACACTATGCTCAGTAGAGAAAGCCATTACCCACCTTTAGGTTTTTATCATTACCACATTAAAATCTGCATGGTTAGTAAGTCACATCATATTCCAGATTATGAGGTTTATTATGATCACATCTTATGGATACCGTAGTTAATCATTACCAAGTGTCATAATTACACATTTATACAAATATTACCAATCATCATTGTTCCTAGGTATCCATGTTAAATTGAGTATCACTCAACTCATCGAAACCCAAATGGGCGCACTTGATCACCCTATAAACATTCCAAGGGTGTTCCGGTGAGGGGACATCAAGCCCCGAGTCCTCACCAAATCGATTCCTGTACAGTGTGTTCTGGGACTTTCAACCCAAGGAAGCGTCATCGCCTTCCCCCTACTTTACCTTTTAGGGTATTCATGCCCAAGGACGTAACCGTCGCCCTTTTCATGTCTCACAATTTCTCTATATTAAATCATTATTAATAGAGTTAATTTTCCTAACCATGCTTCTCAATTTATAACATGTGTCAATTCATTATGTTCCTCGCCGTACAATACAAGACGAGTCCATGTCATAGTTTCATATGTGATAATCATATAATATCAGTTCAACATAGATATATATATATTGCGGCAAAACAATCAATTTTAATTCTATAAAAACCTCACAAAAGATGAGTAATAGAATCCCTACCTTTCAAGCTTATCAACAGTCTCTTAATCCTGGAATCAATTAACGTTAGCTCCATACTCCCTTGATCCTAAGGCGTGCATAAGGACAATTAAAACTAAAGCACAACATACAACTACATTCATAAAATTTATTTTAATTTAATCTTAGAATTTCAAGAAATAACCACTGCCCATAGAGGTATTATAAAGTTTAACAATATAAATTTTCTGTCTAGGGCATATACACTTAGACTTCATACATATGCTCCAAAATAGCAACAAACATATACTTAGGTTTAAGAACGCAAATTTGAATAATCCTTTAGTATAAAAGAAAATTTATAAATGAAAGACTAAATTTGTTCATAAGATTCTAACCTCGGATTATGGTTAGTTGGAAGCTTGAAATGGCTTCAAAACAGGTTCCTTTACTTCGGTATGACTGAAATTCTTGCTCAAATAGAGGTGATGGTGGCTGATTTTTATGGCTGCCTTGAAGAAGTTCTCTAAGTATTTTGCTTCAGCAAAGAAATAAGAAGAAGAGTGTGGGAACCGTGGAAGAGAAAGGAAGAAAAGATGAAGTCTTTGAAGAGAAGTGATAGAAACAATTATAGAGGAGACATGTTGAAGCATGTCACGGAGGAAATAAAGAAAATGAGGGTCAAGAGTAGTTGGAAAAGATATCCTTATGTCTCATCTAAAGACTTTAACACACATAATGCCAATATGACATTTTTGAGATTTATTAGAAGTTCTAAGGCTTTTTAGTAATCATACTAAATAAATATAGGAGAATTTTAGAAAATTTAAAAATAGATAAAAATAAATATTATAAAATAAATTTAAATGAAGCAATTTTTTTTTTTATACATTAAAAATTAATTTAATTACCTCAATACCCGTTAGAAGAATAACGGGTGTCACAATTAGTCTCTTGATTTTGATTTATTGGGGTTATATGCCATCGATAATAGTGTGTTTGAATGAGCTATTTATATAGTTGATTAGGTGTGTGTTTTTTTGTTTTCTTTTGTTAGAATTTAGCATATATATTACCCTCTTAAATATTTTAATCTTATTAGCGGTTTTGGTTTATAGTCGAGTCTAAATTGCTAAATATGTTATGGTCTTTTGTGTCTGAATTAATGTTTGTGCTTCTTTCAATTATGATATGCAATTTTCCTTTTAAAAAGTGTTTTTCTCCTAACTTTATGTATCTTTTTTTTCTTTATGCTATTAGGGCCTAGATGAACCTAATCTCAATTACAGTGCAAGTAAAAATTTTAAACACGTAAAGGGGATGATTCATTGCGCTTTCTAGAGGCCTTTGAAGATAAGACATAAAATAACTAATAATCTTCTTAGTCTTCAAAAAATTTTTTGCAAAGAGAATTAATTCATGCAATGTAACAAAAGGAGACACAAAACAAACAAAGACCCGACACCGTGTTTCCATCCGAGGGCCATAGATTTGCCCTGTTTCCTCTAGCTGATTATGTGTTTCATTGTGTTCTTTTGATAACAATATCCACAATTTCACCATAGATTCTTCTACTATATATGTGTCATGTTCACCAATTTCCCAACATTAATATAAAATCTTCTTGTTACTGAAAACAACATTGTTAGGGAACATTATGATTAAAAATGGAGTTCTTTCTTGCTTTCGAGTTCACTGGACCTGTTCTAATCATACTTTGCAAAGTTGTTAAAGAAATTAAAAAAAAAAAAAAAAAAAGAGATAATTTTACTTGTGAAAAACAGTGCTAAACCTCGGGGAAAAAAAGGGTTTCAATGAAATTAGGCATGAACTACGATTAGAGGGTATTTTTATTATATAAAAATGTTGAAATTGCTACGTATGAAAGCAGAGTAGTTAAGAGAGTGTAATAATTATTGCTTAATGTAAGGAGAGCACCAATAAGATAATCTGTGAGGCACCCATTTCGAGGTCAGTTGACATTATTTGTTGGCTGATTATCAGGGATCTTGATATATTTTGGAATAAATAATGATTGTGTCGGGTATTTGTTGATACACAATCACATATCTATAACTTGAATTATCCACTTTCAAATAAAAATGAAAATAAAAAATAGAAAATTGAATAATTCAAAAAAGGAAAAAAAAAAAAAAAAAAGGTTGGATGGCCCTTTCTTTGTGTCTTTCATCTGTCACAAATGGGCATTGAGGACCAAAATATGAGATTTTCTTGTAAGGCCCAGAAGCGGGTGATTGTGGGTTTGAGTGTTCTCTAAGTGAGAAATTCAATTGAGTCCAATTTCTAGCACTTAACTTATCAACTTTAACTCCCAAACATAACGTCGAATTATCAGATGAATTCAATTTAGGCCTTCTGCCAATTAGTTGTTAAAAGGAGGAGGAAATATGGATTATTTTTCATTAGTAGAGTTTTAATTTTTTGTTGTGTGTTACTTATTGTTAACATTAAGTGTCTGTTCTGTTATCTTTTGAATGTCTTAATTGATATAAAGGATTAAAACTGAAACTAACGAATTCATAGAAGCGACATTTGAAACCCAATCCTCTAAAAGTTTCCTAATAATTTACTCTCTAGAGTTCTAGGAGGCAATAAATATAGGGGTCTACTTGGGGCAAGTTTAAATTTGTTAAAAAAATCTACGGCAGGTTAAGGTGCTTAGAGTGTTTGGTAAATTTTGCTTTTGCCTAAATGGATTTAAAAAACTATTACCCAACAATAGTTTCTGAGAAGTAGATCAAATGTTGCTTCTAACCAAAAAAAAAAAAAAAAGGCTTTAAAATGTTTATTCAAGTGTTGCTTCTAACCAAAAAAAAAAAAAAAAAAGCTTTAAAATGTTTATTTAACAATAACAAAATTACTAAATTGAATTTTACTCAAGTACGTCAATAACTATCATATATTTTACTTAGATTTATAAATTTATTCGCTCAAGTAAAAGAAAATTATTTTTGTCAAGATATATGTGAAATAATAACATTTAATTATGTATTATTAAAGTTTTGGTATAATACATTATAAACGTTGAACAACTTAATATTTGATATTTAAACTATGAATAACTTGTGAACTATAATATATTAACAAAATGAAAAGAAATTATGTTTATTTTATTCATCATACATCGTCATATGATCAATTTAAATCATAGTTTACCAAAACATAAGATGCTTTTGGTCTTGGAAAAAAATTTTCAGATGTCTACTTACTTCCGATGAGAATAATTTTGACTAATAATACAACTGATAACAAATATTTTAGGGCTCGTTTGTTTCGATACTTGAATCACGGTTCGAATCATTTTGCTACAGTATTTTCTCTCACAAAAATTTAAATCTTCATTCAAATACTCTATTCAAATACTTAAACCAAACGGGCCCTTAATAACACAACCCCAAAAGGCAGTAAAAGGAGTGGAAGGGGTATTGTAATACTTTAAAGAAAAGAAATGGATATCGCGAGAATTAAATTATATAAATTCAATTGAAACGAGCTCACTTAATATAGGAATTCATTTAAATTTGTTCATACATCTTTTTATTAGGGTAGTGTTGCATAAATATTTCACAAAGAGAAAAAAAAAAAGAGATTTGAATAAACATATATATATATATATATATAAATATATAAGAGCGGCCGTTTGTTTCATGAAAGTCAAATCGAGTGGTTGCAATGAAGTCAAATCGAGAATTAAATCATAAGAGAAACTTCTATTCGTTATTTGGAATTTTGTGTCTGATTATTTCTTCTTGATGTGGGGATTTACTTTTTGGTGCTAGTGACAACATCAAGATCTTGAAATGAAGTATGTTTGATTGAAGCTTTGCATGATCACAATACATTTGGCTGGTCAAGTTGCAGATTTTTAGTTTATTTAGAAAAGAAAAATGTTGTATTACTTGTGGAGTTATAGCTCCACCTTCTATGTGGGTGTCATGATTGCTCGAAAAGAAAAAAAAGAATTGCAGTTGTTTCATGATTTCATATATATGTATATATGCTTGTGTAATTAGAGTATTCATTTTGTGATTAAAACGTTGAATACATTTTCACTTGCCTGCTTCTCGAGAGGAAAAGAGAAAACAAAAGGAAGAAAAAAAGAAAAATTTCTTTTTCCATGCAACAAAAGTCTAGAGTGTTTCATTAAAATGCCCCTATAACTGTCCACATGTGCTTCTTGCGTAATGCAAAATCGTTTGAAATTAAATGCACGCTAGAAATTTTGGCTTTTTTTAGTACTTTTTTTTTTTTGCTGGTAAAAAAAAAAAGAAGGATTTTGTGGTTCACATCTCGCCCTATCCACCTTATACTAGTTTCTTTTATTCGGCGACCTAGGATCTCCGCTTCTCATAGACTTAGATCTCCGGTTCTCTCTCACCATCCTAATGCATCAATAGCAATTGCTAGAGTGGCGGCCTTACATAAGACTAAGGAACTTGAACCTGTGTGGATGAAAAAGAAATGCATAACAAGAACATTCCAACCACTAGACCATATCCTTTGATGATCTTTTTGCACCCTTTTTAATAGTATGAAGGCATTTCAAATTTTTTTAAGAATAAGAGAAATTGATATCATTATAATAAGATAAAATTTAACATCATTAGATAATTATAAAGTAATTTTTTTTGCTTTGAAATATTCTCAAAATTTTGTTAAATTTCAATAATTCATATATTAAAATTTTAGTGTACGGTGTAATGTTTACGTTTTTCTTTGCTTGATACGTTCTGGACCAGACAATTGTTCAAGAAAGCCCAAGTTTCGATTCTCGTCCAGGACATACAACCCATTTTGCTCCGCTTTATAACAGTGAAAACCGAGCGCATTGGAGTCAATAAATTCTCTTAGCCTCGAAATTCACTGCTATTCAAATAATTTCTAATTTCTACGATACAAGATACAAGACTTTACGTTAAAAATTTTCAGAATTTTGTTCCAGCAAACGATCGTTTCTTTCTCTCTCCATCTCTTATTTATTTATTCCTTTATTATTATTTTTTTTCCGGTTGTTGTTATTTCTATTTTCATTCCCTCCAATGGAGAGCCAGTAGTTTTTGTCGATGAAAGCATTATGTAAAATATTACTAATATATATATTATTTGTATATAGAAATAGTTATTGTTTTAGTTATTAAGTAACGGTACAAATTATAATTTTTTTAAAAAAATTAGAACACAATGAAATATTTCAAGTTTATAGCTAAATTTTTTTAAATAATCATAGATTAAAAATCAATACTTTAAAAGTTGAGTGGGGTGGGGCGGTATAAGTGGGTCCGCCACTAATTCTTTCGGAATACAAAAGGCAAAAACATAAGAGCTTTTATTCCTTTGTTTTGCCAATTAAGTCAAATATTATTTATGTACAAAAATGTTTCAAATGAAGCCGCAGGGTGCTTTTATTCTTTTTGCTAGAAAAAGAAAATGATGTCCAACGTTTCAGTTCTGTAAATTAAGGTTTAAGGGAGCAAACGACAATTTTTTGGTTCTGCAGGTCCCTCCGAGCGACCCAAACGATGATTTTTGCCCCCCGTGAAACAAGATACATAAAATGATGCGTCGTTTGTCTTGGAAGTTAAACGACTTGTCGTGTATGCAGGAATACATACGACATGTCGTTTTGTAGATTAGATCCAGATGTCGTTTATCATGTGGTTCCACTTTTACAACCTGCCGACTTTAGGGGTCATTTTGCAATTAACTTTTAAAAAAATTAAGGGTCATTTTTACTACCTTGGACCACTAAATAATAAAGAATATTAGATGTTGATTAGTTAATTGTAATGAATTGATCAAGTTATATGGGCACGCCATCTTAGATGGTTTCAAGACATCAAAGAGAGGTCTTTTTGGCTTTTATAACCATTTCTTCTTTTGTTTTTTGGTTTTTGTTTTTTATCCTCCCAAGTCTATATTTTCTTTTCTTTTTCCCCCCTTACGTTTTCCTCACAAATCACACACTTGAAGTTTTTCGTGCATGGATCTCCAGTTAAGGTTTCTACAAAATTACGTAGGAATTGTAATATCCTATAATTAATAAGGAAAGGTCAAGCAATTGGTACTACAAAATGTTTTTCAATATTTTGCTTCATCAACATATACATGAATAACAAGAAAGCTTCAAACTTATTAGTCCAATGATGAGACAAAATCAAATATCTCTCCTGAGTCATGAGACAGAACCCTATTTTTATATTCTTTATTTCTTTTTTTTTTGAGGAAATTATTATTTTATTGTTTCGTTTTTCAACTAAACCAGCAACCTACTACACACTCGAAGATATGTTGACAAGTAAATGGCCCAACATTTGACCACATAAATTTGAAATTCATCAACTCTTCTGGATCATATGCATGAGACGCGTTTGACGAATTATATCTCCATCAAATTAATTAAAGATCGCGTAAAGCCTTATTTCGTATAAATTTATACATCCTTATATGTATAGCTTGCTTGGTCTCAATAACATATTATCTTTGTAAATTCATAACTCCAAAATCTTTTTCACAGACATAAATATCAAGCAGTTATATATATATATATATATATATGACTAGAACTTTAAAATAAACCACCATAACTTTTTATTTTAAAAATTTATTTTAAAATAAATGACTATAATTTTTTTTTAAAATTAAACAAATAGTTGTTTATTAGTTTAACTGATAAACTTTTTAAATATGAAATTTATCAGTGGTAAACTTAATAAACTCGATAAACTTGATGAGTTTATCGGTGATAGACTAAGCTTAGAGTTTATTAATGTTAAACTCAAAAAAATTAAGTTTTATTATTGATAAACGGCTACTTGTCTAATTTTAAAAAGTTAATCATTTATTTTAAAAGTACTTTTAAAAGGTCATTTACTTCTTTATCTCTAAATTATTTAATAATTATTAGATGATCTTTTGGATAATGCTACGGTACAACCAAATATATCAGGCTGCATGCAGCCCATTTGTAGCCCATAAATTAAGCTTGCATTTGACCTCATCAGCAAAACGACATAAATCCTCAAACGACATAAAGTTTGAGCACAAGAGAAAGGTCAATGTGATGTCAAGATAAAGTCACCAACAACATCAAAAGAGTGTGTTTTGCACAGTTAAAACTAAAAGTTAAAATTAATTTATTAATGTTTATATTATAGTACGTAAGAGTTTTACACTTATAACAGTTAGGACCATGATGCCAAATCCTAAGTAAAACCAAAAATGGCGTTGTTTGGAAAGTGATATGGAGCATTTGCAACTAAACCAAAAACGACATTAGTTGGAAATGTTAGTCAAATTGTCTAATAGACAATACTTTAAAACGATAAAATGTACGCAAAAATAAGAATAAATATAAAGAGACAAACTTACATGCCATAAACTGTAAATACAAAACGAATTCGTGACAATAACATGACATGGCTGGATGAAAGAACAATGAAACCTTTTTTTTATTTGTTGAACGCCAGTGGTACCGATTTTAAAAAAATGTATTGCATGTGAAATCTTCACACTCTAGCAAATTTTTGCTTTTCAATGTTATTAGTTCTAACTAACTTGTCAAACCAAGCTATTCTAATTATAATATCATACAATAAAATATTTGGCAAGACAAAAAATAATCCAAGATTTACCTGTAAATTTTTGATGCATCAAATTTAAAAAATATTAAGTTTAGCGAATTTACTCTTATGATACCCTGTATACATTTTTTTTCTATATTTACTATTTTTTTATGTACATGATATTTACTCATTGTTTTTTTTAACAAACTCCTTTCTTCAGTAACTATGTTATTGTAACGCCCCGAAATTTATTTAATGTTAATGTACTATAAATGATGAATTAATGTGCCATAATTAATGTTTTAACATTTATTAGATTATTTGGTTGGATTTTTGAATTTTTGGTTGTTTTGTTAAATTAATGAATTCGAAGGATTTCTTATTGTTTTAAAATGATGTTTTGAGTTTTAAAACACCACAATTTGTAAAATGTTAAAAATACTCCGTTTTGTAAAACCGTGGCCGGCACATGGTTTTCGCACAGTAAAACCGCCCACCGATTTTCTCTATTTATTTCCTTCTTCTCTCTCTCTCTCCTCACTCTCCCGCAACACCTCTCTCTCTCTTCTCTCATCTCTCTCGGCAGCCTTCCTCTCTCTCAATTCTCTCTCAAATTTTTGAACTCCATTTCGAATCCAAGCTTCGGGATAGCTAGGAGGAAGCTCGGGGACGTGATTCGGCAACCGAGAACGCGGATTGAAGCTTCGATTCGAGGTTAGATTCGAAATTTCTAAACTTTTACAAAATTTTTAATTTTGTGCATTTTTGAAATCTAGGTTTGATTAAGCTTAGGAAACCTTGTGTTTGAGTTAAATGAACTTAGAACAACTAGAATCTAAGCTTAGATTGAAGAAAAACAGATTGAATTCAAGATTTTTCATTTTTCCCCTCATTTTCTCATTTTCAGATTTTTGAGGATTTTGAGCCAAAATCTTGTTTAAATGAGACCAAACATGTTTTAGTATGTTTTTCTATCAAGTATAATTGTTTTTCATGCCTGGGATTTGCGAAAAACAGGTTGGAATCCGGATTTGGATTTTGGGGATCGAGAAACCCGTGGTTGAGATTTCTGGGTTTTTCCAGTTCGGCAGGCCGAAGTTCATGTTCGGCAGGCCGGAGTGATGATCGGCAGGCCGGTGTTCTTCCGACCGGCAGGCCGAATCTGGGGAAATGTTCGGCAGGCCGAACCTTGTTTTTGGCAGGCCGAACTGTGCAGTTCGGTAGGCCGAAGCAGGGCGTCCGGCAGGCCGACCGAGGCATGGAAAATTTTGTGATTTTCACCCGTTTTCACTGTTTTGAACCCTGATTTAAATCCCAACCTTATAGGATGATTTTAAAGGTACAAATGGCACACTAGGACATCATGAAATGGTTTAGTAACATAGAATGTCTCAAACTAGATATTGATTGACTTAGTTGGTATCTAGGATTGTTCGTGGTTCCGTGGAGCTAACGTATAGCGGATCGGGATTACGGTGTGGGGCACCGACACAAGTATTGAGGTAGGACTTTTATCCTATTTCTTTGGTAGCCTGGTTTTGAAATGATTTGGCTTTGAAAATGATTTCTATCAAAATGTTTTCAACGGTTGTTTGAAAATGGTTTTATCGGTTATATTTTAATATACCGTGATCTGAAATGAATTTCATAATGAACGTAATTGACAACACTCGGTAATTGGGTTTTGAATGATAATGATAATAAACACTAAGGCATGATGCCATATCAGAGATCGGGTCGTGTAGCGATCGACCTTGGGGGCAGGTCCCGAAACCCAGCTGGGCCACTACGGTGGTGATATCATGGTTTGCCTAAGTAAAAGTAAATTGGTGTTTTGATTTGACGAGTGGACTGTTCTGTGATAGAACGGTTCTACTCAAATTATTTATTTATTTATTTAAGTTTCCTTTGAATAACTTCTAATGATGCTATATTTCTTTGCATTAAACTATTTTATAAAACATAGTCCTACTGAGCCTTTCGCTCACGTTTTATTGTTTTAAATTTCCCCCATCTAGGTGGTCTTCTATTTAGGTTTGGAGAAGATTCTTCGGACCGAACTCAGGAGCAATAGGAGAGTTTATTTATATTTTGTATTATTTAATCAAGGCATGTAAGACTTAACTTTATTTGTACTTGGACTGTAATTGTATTTATGATATTGTCAGAACCATGTGTGTGTACAAGTTGTGGGTTGTGGAACCCCTACTCGCGATTTTTATTTAATATTATTATTTGTTTAATATTTATAAATTCTTTTATAAAAGGTGGTGGAAAATCTTCTTAATTTTTATTTAATTTGATTCTCAAACTCTCGATTTTTAATTAAATTCTCTTTTAATTAATCTAAATATTCCGCCACGTCACCTCCCGTACTCCGGAGTGTGACAGTTATTTATTATCATAAAAATTCAAGAGTATTAGACTATTAGCCACAATTTGATTTTTTTTTTTGTTTTTTAAAAAGCTACAATTTTACATCTAAAGATAGAGGAGAATTCACTTAATGTTTCGTTGTTTCTTATCTGTTTTGTAACTGGTTTGGAGAAGAAGCGGACATCATTATCTTAGCGATCTCATGCTCAGTCTTGCTATGTACTTGATTTTAGGGATATTGTAAGAAATATCAGATTTTTTAGAACTATTTGCGGCAAAACACCAGGAATAATTTAAAACTTTTTTAAAAAATAATGTTTAAAAATACTGACGCCCAACCACTTTAGAAACTGAAATTAAAAAAATTAGAAATCCTGCCGACGCTATATCTTGATTTAAAAAGAAAATAAAAATTATACCGATGCCATGTAGCTTCAGTAGGGTAATATAAAGTAGGCCTATTCAAAGATATATTATTTTTAGGTAATGCCATACATTGAAATGAAGAAAGAAAATTATATAATCTAGAAATAACAAAAACAATTCACTAAATCTGATAAAATAAATAAATAATTACCATAGTAAAATAGACATATTTATTCATAAGACTTAATTTATATATGTATGAAAACCAAATCAACACAATACACAACAATAATAAAAATTAAAAATAAAATAGCTAATGTAAAATTTAAAAATTAGATAAAAAATAAATAAGAAGGAGATAACCTAGAAACTTGTAAGAGAAAAGAATTGAGAGTAGGGAAGCACCATGCTTAAAAAGCCAAAGATTTTAAAGAGCTGAGACTTTTGTTTCGAGAAAGAGAAAGGATATTGTACAAATTAAAAGCAGAAGAAAGAAAAACAATTTTTTAAATAAAAAGGAAAAGATTAACTCTTTCTTCTTTTGTTTTCTTTTTTAAAAATAAAAGTTACTTTTTTTAATCATTATTTTTATTTAGGCTTTTGATGATCTACTTATATTTTATGAATTTTGTGATGATTTTAATAGTGCTTAATAAAAAATTATAGCATTTAAGAACTTTATATTATAGTATATTTTTATTTTGAACATTACCGTGTGAGAGCTTAACACTTTAGTTTTTGACCCTTCTGTTTCTATTAAAAAATTTCCAAATAATATGTAGAAGATTGTATGATACAGGTTAAAAAAAAAAAAGAAAAATTAGAAGCCTCTTAAAATTGAGGCCTTAGGCACCAGCTTCATCTGCCTTAAGGTTAAACCAGTACTGATTGGAACATAATATTTCCAAGTAGCCGAATCTAGCGGATACAAAAGTCTAATCATCAACATAAACTTTTGTATACATGTCGTTAAAATTCGTGTATTGGTGCATGGAAAAAGTTCAGAAGTAGCTTTCACAAACTAAATTTTATAGGCAGTTTTTAAATCGCGTAATTTTTTATAATTAGAGTTTGTTTCGAATATTAAAGAAGCTTCTTCTGACATATTTTATCCAAATGTTTTTTCTTTTCAATATGTTTAAATGGATTGGTCAGATGTATTTTTGGCTTTTATAAGCATGTTTGGAAAGCCAATTATTTTGGTGCTTATAATGAAAAAAATTGTAACGCCCCTATATGGGGGTTAACAGTTTTTAATGAGATAAAATAAAAATAAATAATAAAAGTAAAACCTTAAAAATAAAATTTGCCCGGGACTTAAATGAAAACTCTCAACTCAAAAATAAAAATATAAACGATAAATAAACCACAGTTTTAATATAGCACCTTAAATTTAATAATATAAACTGTTGTCATCATCATTTTAACCCTCAACACATTATAATACAGTCACAGAAAGTAACAATTGATGCTTACATTATCATGAAGAACATTCTCAACGATTGAAGCAGTCCCAATGTAATATAGTTACATCACTTCCTCAACTATATTTCTCGTAGCCACCTCACACTTAGTGAGTCCTGAAAAGATATAAACATAAGGGAATGAGCAACACTATGCTCAGTAGAGAAAGCCATTACTCACCTTTAGGTTTTTATCATTACCACATTAAAATCTGCATGGTTAGTAAGTCACATCATATTCCAGATTATGAGGTTTATTATGATCACATCTTATGGATACCGTAGTTAATCATTACCAAGTGTCATAATTACACATTTATACAAATATTACCAATCATCATTGTTCCTAGGTATCCATGTTAAATTGAGTATCACTCAACTCATCGAAACCCAAATGGGCGCACTTGATCACCCTATAAACATTCCAAGGGTGTTCCGGTGAGGGGACATCAAGCCCCGAGTCCTCACCAAATCAATTCCTGTACAGTGTGTTCTGGGACTTTCAACCCAAGGAAGCGTCATCACCTTCCCCCTATTTTACCTTTTAGGGTATTCATGCCCAAGGACGTAACCGTCGCCCTTTTCATGTCTCACAATTTCTCTATATTAAATCATTATTAATAGAGTTAATTTTCCTAACCATGCTTCTCAATTTATAACATGTGTCAATTCATTATGTTCCTCGCCGTACAATACAAGACGAGTCCATGTCATAGTTTCATATGTGATACACATATAATATCAGTTCAACATAGATATATATATATTGCGGCAAAACAATCAATTTTAATTCTATAAAAACCTCACAAAAGATGAGTAATAGAATCCCTACCTTTCAAGCTTATCAACAGTCTCTTAATCCTGGAATCAATTAACGTTAGCTCCATACTCCCTTGATCTTGAACTCCAAGCAAAGCAGATCCAGTTGTATCTCGCTGTATCTACGAAGCATCCTCTGTAGTGCTCCTTGAGGTACCACGAATGGCTAAGAATGCTTTCTGGAGATCATACATTCTTGAAAACGTCATTCTGGACTCCGATACTGCTGTTTGAATCGCCTCGATTCGCGTGCAGTCGGTACCGGATGATTTTCATCGGAGTGGAATTTGCTCGAACGGAGGTCACCATTGCATCCAGAGCATCGAAACGAGTCAGGAGGCGGTCTCGGATCTTCGATCGGAGGTCCGGATCACAAAATCCCATTTTGGCCTTTGACCGCCGTTGACCGGCGTTGACCGGCCGTTGACCGGCGACGGTTGGCTCCGTTGAGGGCTAAGCTCGAGCCTACCCCCCCTAAGTCGACCCTTCTGAGTTCAATGGTGATGTCAATTTCATTCAATTTTACCTCCATCAGCACAAATCGAAGAGCGGATCCTCGGCCAAAACCGGTGGCTCGGGCGGTGGATCTTCGCCAGCGTTTGGCCCAAATTGGCTTGGGCATTTCCTTCTTCGTGGCTGTCTGAGCATGTTGGTGGCGGTGGTGCACCACACCGCTGCGTAGAACGGCAGCCCGAAGCTCCTCACGGTGGCGCACAAAGGCGGAGGCCGATCGTGGTCCTCCGGCGGAGTTCTCATGAAATTGGGGGTTGGGAAAGCTTCACCGTGCATCACTGAGTGTTTTGCCTCAGTCAATTTTGGGGAAGAAGGTCGGGAACGGTGGCGACGGTGGTTGCTGCGGCGGTGGACGGCGTCGGTCTTCAAACTCCGGCGGGTGGCGGCTGTGGCGTGAAATTGGAAGGTGCTTCTCACTCCTCGTCGCCGTCTGAGTCGAACGGTGGGGGCGGTGTCGATCACCGTCGTCGGAGGCGACAGGATCGAGGGTGGTGCAACGGCTGCAAGAAGCAACTCCGACGAGGCTTCTCCGGCCAAAATCGAGGGGCATCACCTGCTGCATTTTGTTCTACTCATTGAGCTGAGTCTATAGACACCAAGATCGTGTTGATCGGTGCTCGGACGGTGAAGAAATCACGTTGGAAAAGTACCGTGTTTCCGCGGCTTCAACCGGCGCGTGTGTCCTCCTCCGGCAGTGTTTTGGGCTGCTCGGCACACCGTTGGACTCGTCTTGACGAGAGCTTCCCATTGGTGTGGGAGGTGTCGAAAACGGATGCCGAAATCTCAGACGATATTTGAGGGGAGAGAGAAAATTCTAGAGAGAGAAAGAGGAGAGAGAAAGTGTCGAGTTTCTCTCAATTTTCTGATTTTTTTTTTTATATATATATATACTAAAAATTAATCTAATTACCTTAATACCCTTAGGGGAATAACGGGTGTCACAAAAATACATGAAAGTGTAACGCCCTGAAATTTATTTAGGTGTTATTAGTGTGTAAAGTGGTAAATTAGTGTGTCATAGTGTATTTTTAAACTTAATTTGACTATTTAGTGATATTCTAAATTAATGCTATTTCTAATTATTTTTAAATTATTTTTCATCACTCTTAATTATTTTTATTTTATTTGTTACTGGGAATTTTGAAACAAAACAATCCAGCAAATACCAAACATGTCCCTCATTTTCTCTAAATCCCTCTCTCTCCCTCTTTCTTCCTCAATCTCATTCTTTCTCTCTCTCTGAGCTCTCTTTCTCTCTTTTCTTTCCCTCTTACCCGCTGCCATTCTCCCTCTCTTTTCTCTCTCAAATTTCGATTCAAAAAGTTCAAACCCGAGACTTCCTCTTGCTAGATTAAAGCTAAAGAACAAGGATCCAAGCCCCAAATCTTCGTCAAAAACGTCCAATTCAAGGTTAGTTTTTAAATTTTTAAACTTTTTTTAAATTTTTCTATTTTTATTGTGTTTTGAAATCCGAGCTTATTTAAGCTTAGAAAACCCTAAATTCAAGTTAGTAGAACTCATAACATCTAGAATCTAGGTTTAGTTTGATAAAAAACAAATTTAAATCAAGTTTTTCTATTATTTCTCTATTTTTCTCATTTTTGGATTTTATTGAAAATTTTCATGCAAATCTTGTTTAAAGTTGTTTTAAAGTGTTTAATTATATTTTTCCATCATCTATGGATGTTTTATATGCTTGAAAATTGAGAAAAACAGGTGAAAAATGAGATTTGAGCTCGGGAGGCCGAAGCTCGAATATGAAACTTTTTAGATTTTTCCAGTTCGATAAGCCGGATTCATGAGTCTAGAAAGCTGGACTAATCCTTTCAGCAGGCCTAACCTAGGAAAGTTCGGTAGATCGGACCTACACATCCGGCAGGTCGAATTGTGAACTTCGGCAGGCTGGACTAGGGAATTCGACAGACAGATTAGGCCTTGCAAAAATTGTCGTTTTCCACCCATTTTTGCTGTTTTAAACCCAAATTGAGATTTTAACCTTATAATACGATTCTACAAATATAAATGGCATACTAGGACACCATGAAATAGCTCAGTAGTGTAGAATGACCTAAGCTGGATATTGACGAACTTAGTTTATATTTAGGTTATTTGTGGTTTTGTGGTACTAACCTATAGCGGGTCGAGACTGTGGTGCTGAGTCACGATGCAGGATATCAAGGTAGGATTCCTACCCGTTTCTTTGGTAGCCAGGTTTTTAAATGGTTTTGGCCATAAAATTTCTTTCAAAATGTTTTCAATAAATGAAAAAATGCTTTAAACATTTTCAAAGGGGGCCTTTGGCCACAGAATGATTTCTTTCAATTTAATTTTTAAGAAATGATTAAAATGAATTTCTTAGTATTTTTCCTTACTTGCTTAAGAATGAATGTTCATAATGAATCACATAATGAAATTAATTAAGGATACTCGGTGACATGGGATTAAATAATAATAAATACACAAAAGAGCATGATGCTATCCACAGAGATTGGGTCGTAGAGAGTGCGACCTTGGGGGTAGGTCCTAAAACCCAGTTGGGCCACTTCTATGGTGATTATGATGGCTTTGTCAGAAGCTAAATAATAAGTCAAATTTTATGGATGACTAATAGATTAATGATAAGAATAGATTTTATGAGTCTATCTACGGTATTTTATAATTCTTACATCGCAACGGATCTAACATTGATTTAATGTTTTCAAAGCTCAACCTTAGATTAGATTGGACGAAAAAGAGCAAGATGGTAAGTATGAGTTTAACGAATTTCAATCCATTATTTTCATAACTCTTGTTTATAATAAAATATTATATTCAATTACATGTTCTTCGAACCTTTAGTCCTACTGAGCCTTCCACTCACTTTTTTTTTAATCTATTTTAAAACCCTTCCCTTAGGTGGATTGCAGCTTAAGACAGACAGAAAGGCAACAGGGCAACAAGTAAGTCATAGGAATACTGTTTTAGGTTGTTTCTTTACTTAAATCAAGGCATGTAATACTCAAATTTTTATTTCTCGCATTGGACTGTGGCTGTCATTTATTATTGTCGATACCATATGTGTAAACTAATGTGGGTCCTGTGGGACCCGACTTTTGTTTAATCATCTTTAAAATTTTATTTTATTTTATTTTGTGTTTTACTGTTTCAAAATAACGATAAACGTTTTAGAATTTTTTTTAAAATTATCACGATTTTTAAAATAACTCAAGTCATTTAATTGGTGATTTTAATAAAAAAATTTAGTTTAATTAACTTAATTAATCCTCCACGTTACTACCCGTACTTTGGGGTGTGACAGAAAGCCTTTTTATTTCTATATTTTTTTAATTTTACTTATGAATAGCAAATTAAAAATTTCATAAATGTACTTTTATTATACTTTGTCTTGTTTAGTTTATCGATTTGAACAAAAAATTTAAACAAACATTCATTTTTATATAAACTTTTGCAAGCAAAAACATTATAACAAAAAAATTGTTTCTTTCAATGCTTCTTATTCAAACATATAATAGCAACAAAGGCTTATTTTTTTGACAATAATTGCTTTTGATATTTATAAACAAATTCATAAGCTATTCTAAAGTCAAAAACATTTTTGCAGCAATTAATTATCGAAACTGTAATTAAAAACTTCTCATTCATGCTTCTTTTCTTTTACTGTTTAAAATTTTTAATCTTGATTGATTGATATCTCAGTGATTTCAAAGATTTACATACCCCTTTAGTTTTGTGCTTGTAATTTTATCCACCGTACATGTCCGAGCTTGATAAGAACTGAACATATATAAATATATACACACACACATATATATTGTTCCACTTGTGATTCTTTTCCAGCTAATTATGATCATAAATAGAAATCTATCAATTACCAGAAGCATGCCTTTTTTTTTTTTAATGATAAAGTGGACATAATGAGAGAAGAAAATATAAATCGTACCTAAAAATTGTATACTAATTTTTTAGTGGGCCAAAATGGTTATATACTAATTTTTTTGTTCAAAAATAAATAACATAAATATATTTAAAAAATTGTATTACATCTTTCAGGAACTACTATCTTAAATACATAATGAAAATTTCATGCTATAAAACATACCCTATCGGTAGGGAGTTGTCTTTATAACTTGATATGTTTTTATCTAAAAAATGTTTGTTTTGCATTTTTTTTTTATTTTGATGTGATTTTCATCATATTTAATGCTTGAAAACGTACATTGCTAATAGGATACCCTAATATTGATTTTTTTATTATTTTATACCTTACATTTTAAATATATAAAAGATCTATAATATATTTTAAATTATATCACATATGTATTTTCGTATTTCAAAATTGAGCTTCATTCTTGCCTTTTATTATTCAATGATCAAGTTAAATATAAAACAGATTTAAACGTCCTTAATAAAATTAAAAAGAATTAGAAAAAAAAGTAAGAATTTAACGTGAATTTAGAATGTGACAATATAAATGTGATTACTCCAAAATATAAGTTATCACAAAATATTTTACAACAGCTTATAAGTATAAAGTCAATGAGAACAAATACAAAAATATTAAATTTCAATAGGGGTAGAATAGAAAAAATAATAAATTTTTTTGGGCTAAAATTTGAACTTTAAAAAATTCCACCAGGCCTTGAATACCGCCGCCAGTAGTTACCATCGAAGGATAAACTAAGAACTAGGCGCCGGAATAAAATGTGATATAATATGTTAAAGCCATTACGATGAACAAACACTTCTTTTTTCTTTTAGGAATAGGAATTAACTAACACATTCAATAAAAAAATATTTATTTCATCCTCCTAATTCTTTTTTAGAGAACACAACAATTAAATTTGACTTTGCAGATTTTTTGAGCAAATCGTCGAAGGAAAAAAAGTCATGCATTTAGTTCAAAGAACTTACACAAAATAATTAAAGATAAAAATACTGGCAGCATTGTATTAATTGATTATTTATACAGTTTAAAACAGGACCAAAAAGATAAAATAAATTAGATCCCACCAACAGTATGAAATTTGGAACGATTATGTAACCTTTTTCTAAAGGAATATATAGCGTGTTTTTTAGAGAAGGGAAATAAATCGCTTTTAAATAGCTATCTAGCCAAGGCGATGTTTATAATGACCGGAAAAATCTAAAAATTAATAAGTATGATTAATTAAGGATTTTTTCATAATTACTCAGCTAAGTACTTAAGAAAGGAACAGATTTGAGTTTATTTACACTCAAATTTGAAGGTCTTAATGGCTATAGGACCTTAGAAATAAATAATGTTGTGAATGTACAAATTTATGTGCTTTATTTATGAAACATGTAACAATGTAATGTTATGATAGTACATTAAAATAATTAAAAATAATTATTTAATGTGCTAAATTAAAAGTTTATGATTTATTGATTACATGTACGAGCCAAAGAAATGATTTTTATAAGAATCTCAATTAGAATGTTTAAATTGGGATTACTTGACAAAAAGTGGAATTTCCAACTTAGTATAATGATGTGAAAAATTCCTATATGATGTCAGTTCAGTAAAAGAAACCCAGATCAAAAGTGATCATGAGCTTCATACCATAAATTGAAAATGGTGAGCACCAAGTTCAAGTATGCAAGATTTATGACATGTTTTACTATAATTGATCTCCAAATTTATAGAGATCATAAAGTAAGATAAGAGTTTTAAGCAAGTTATATGAATCATTGGAAATTCAAGAATTGTAATATTTTGAATGTGTATGGTTAATTATTATACACATTAATAATTACGAAAAGTTTATTATTATTATTGTAAAGACAATAATAATAATAACAATTGTCATAGTAATAGTAAAGAAGAAAAAGGACATTGATTGGGTCCACAAATATTACTCTATTGCTAAGTTGTGGAACCATAAATAGCTCTTTATGAGAAATAGTTCAGGTTATATCCGTAAAGCACGAAATTGTGCTAAGTTGGGAATTTTAAATTAAATTGACTTTTAGATAGTCAATTTAATTTACAAAACTTTTACAAAATTACAACTATTGTTTTCATTATGAAATTTGAAGTTTACAACATGAAAATCTCTAATGAGAAATATATGTTATTACATTTTAAAGTTTTTAAAAGTTAAAGATAATAAAAATATTTATATTGAGTAAAGTTTTAAATACATAATGTCTTTCTTAGAATTCATATACACATATATATGTGTGTACAATTACAAAAATAGTTAATCATCGGTCTTGAATACAAATGTTTCAAAGTTTACGGTTTCAAAATTAAATCACAAAATCCATATAGTATGGATAAATTTATGAAAATGATTTTTATATCAGTATGAATATTTTAGTAACACAATAATACAACAAGAAAATTGAAAATTTATGTGATTATCTTTAGAGTGTAAATAAGTTATAGTTTTTAAAGGTACAATTATGTTTACAGAAATTTAAAGTTACGGATCAAAATTTGATCTACCCGGTACTGCACGATTTGGACTATGTGGATCACATGAGGGTCTATAAATACATGACAAAAAAAAAAAAAAAAAAAACGGAGCCAATCAGATTAGCTCCCCTCTCTCTCTCTACTTTCTCTCTCTCCTCAAACCCAGTCCAAGAATCCGACCTCCATTGTCGACACCTCTTACACCATTTGAAAGATCTCGAGAAGCTGAATCCGATGGTGTGCCGTGCCACCCACAACTCCACCGGAGGAAGCCCCACGCGCCGCCTGAAGTGGTAGTGAAACACAAAACTTTTCGTTGTGATTTCTCCTCCGTCCGACCTCCGATTGACACGATCTTGGTGTCCACGGACTCAGAATGACGAGAGGAACAAGAAGACACAAATCTTCGAGCTCGATTTTGGCTGTAGCGAAACGGCGGAGCTGGCCCTTTCCCGCCGCCGTGCCACCACTCGATCTCGCCGCCTCCGACGATGGTGATCGACACCGCCGCCACCATTCGACTCAGATGGTGACGAGGAGTGAGACGCACCTTCCAATTTCACGCCACAGCCGCCGCCTGTCGGAGATCGAAGACCGCCGTTAGCGTCGCCGCCACAATCACCGTCGCCACCGTTCCCGACCTTCTTCCCCAAAATTGACTGAGGCAAAACACTCAGTGATGCACGGTGAAGCTTACCCAACCCTCAATTTCATGGAAACTCCGCCGGAGGACCACGATCGGCCTCCGCCTTTGTGTGCCGCCGTGAGGAGCTTCGGGCCGTCGTTCTGCGCAGCGGTGTGGTGCACCACCGCCACCAACATGCTCAGACAGCCACGAAGAAGGAAATGCCCAAGCCAATTTGGGCCCAACGCTGGTGAAGATCCACCGCCCGAGCCACCGGTTTTGGCCGAGGATCCCCTCTTCGATTTGTACTGATGGAGGCAAAATTGAATGAAATTGACGTCGCCATTGAACTCAGAAGGGTCGACTTAGGGGGGGTAAGCTCGAGCTCAACCCCCAACGGAGCCAATCGCCGTCGGTCAACCACCGGTCAACGGTGGTCAACGTCGGTCAACGGCAGGTCAACACCACTTTGGGTTTTTGTGATCCGGACCTCCGATCTAAGATCTGAGACCTCCTCTCGACTTGTTTCGATGCTCTGAACGCAATGGTGACTTCCGTTTGAGCAAATTCCACTCCGATGAAAATCATCCAATACCGACTGCACGTAGATCGAGACGACTCAGACTGCAGTAACGGAGTTCAGAATGATGTTTTCAACAATAATAAATCTCCATGGATCATTCCTAGCCATCCACAATGGTCCGAGGAGCACTACTGAGAATGCAGCGTAGACTGTGGATACAGCGAGATGCAACTGGACCCGTACAGCTCGGAGTCCAGGTAAGTAGGAATCTCGCCTATAGTATGAATAGTTTTAAAAATAGATTAATTTTAAATATTTTCATAAAATTTATGAAAATGCATGATCAATGATTTATTACACTGTTATAAGTTATTATGTGAAATGTTATGTTATGACATGATGTGAAATGTTCTGATGATGATGATGATGATATGATTAATGTGTGATGTATGCAATATATAAATTATATTGTTTAATCACTTTCAAGTCAAGTATGATAATGATTTACGACTCATGTATGATTAAGATTTACGATGCATGAATTACGAAATTGTGATGTCATGTAGTGATAAGTCATACTGCATACACACAATAAAACAAGTGAAACTTATGAGACAAGTTAGGGGTGTCGTACCAACCTCCCAACCCACGGGGAGGCTCCATGTTAAAGAAATGAATGATCTTGGTGTCGTTGGGACCTCGCGAACCCTAACTTTCCAAGACTCGCGCGCAACCGGTACGATTACTCGGGCCCAAAGTAAGAAGATAAGGTATAGCTTAAATAATTAAGCATAAATCAAGTTGATAAGCAAGCATAAAATACTCATGCATATTTTTATTAAAGTGATTTTTAATTATGTTTTGCGAGGTTAATTTCCTACTTGCTGAGCGAAAGCTCATTTAAGTATGTTCATGTTGTAGGTAAGAAAAACCTATCAGCGACACTTGATGGGCAGTGGTGAGCGGCGGACGAATGATGAAGATGGGAATGGATACCGCTCACACAATGTAATATTTACGCATTAGTATTTTACGAATTTATGCATGCTTTATTTTACAAAATTTCGTATGTTTACACCTTACGAAAATTTATGTGCATATGAATAAGTAAATAATTTACATAATTATGTTTTAAAAACCGAGCTTGTGATTACGCAACCTTGGTTTAGAGGATTTCAAAGTTTAAAGATGTTGCAATAAACGATGCAACAAATGCACGAAATTTATAGGAAAGAAAATTATAAGTTTATCTGGAATTGCAAAGGATTATTGGAGTTTTACATTAAGCTAAGAAATGAAGTTATGGATATGTTTTTATGAAGTTATTATGAAAGTCTTAAAGAAAAGCTTTGAGAAATTAGTAACTTAAGCTTAAAAGTTTAAGTTGTAAGAAATTATGTTTTATTAAGTTTAAAAAGGTTAACTTTTAAGAGAATACAATGTTATTTTTAAGATGTTAAAATTATAAGTAAAATATATAAATAATTGCTAATAAAGTTTTAAAGAGCATTTAAATGAGATTTTATTTATTATTTAATTTAAAATTATCTTGAGAATAGTTGTATTTAAATTGAGAAATGTCTTTAAAGTAATAGTTGCTAAATAATTACTCTTATGTTTTAAAAGAAAAAGTTTAAGAAAAGTACTATGGTTATGTTTTAAGAGATTAATGTTATGAATTATGTAAAGGATCATGCTTTTAGAAATTACAATTATGTTAAGACGTAATGCTTATTATTATGCTATTATCACGTTTGAGAATTTTATGTATTACGTTAGGCTTACGCAACGAAGTTTTGAGAAATGATTATTATATCTTTTAAGGTTATATGTTAAGAATTCATTCGTTATTAAGATTTGGAAAATAGTTATTACTTCCTCTAAGGTTTCATGTTAAGGATTCCACAGTAAGAATCCATTTAAAAAAAAAATTATCACGAATTTCTCTACCCTATTTGTAAGTAAGTTTAAGTTTATGATGATGTTTAAGTTAAGTGATGGCCACGTAAGGACGGGTCGTCACAATGTTTTCCTTAGGAGTAACAATACTTTACACCATTACTTAAAAAAAAAAAAAGACCAAATTTTGATCAATTTTTGGTTTATCAACTCAAAGCCAGCTGGTAAACAATTTAGAATCAACAATTTTTTTTTTTTTTGAAATTGAGGGCGCAGAATTCAAACTCTTGACCATTAAATGAATTCAAGTGTGATTTTACCGCTAGTTAAGCTATACCTACAAACCCTTAATGTGATTTTTTATAGCTCTTACATGGGGTAAAATTCCAATTTAGCTAAACATCGTTATGGATAATTATTTTAATAATTAGCTGCTAGCTATAATGTCTCTAACAGAGAAAAGCCAACGAACTAAGCAGAAAAAAAGTTGGTTGTGATCCTGTCACAACATGCTTTCATGACAATAATCGAAAGCCGCCCCTAAACCAAACACCCAAAAAAAAAAGATAATAATAAACATGGTGATAACTCAAATCTACTGATATATATATATATATATATATATATATATATAGTATATTGTACACATAGCATACTAATATATTAAATAATAATAAAAGATAATTTTATATTCTAAATATGTATATCCAAATAAAATAAGGATATATATGAGAAGATAAAATATTTTAATTAAAGGTCATAAATATTAATTATGCATGCTAGCTTCTTCTCAAAAAAATAAAAAATAAAAAAGAAAGTGTATTTCTGCATGGATCGAAGTACCACTGTATGTCACGTGGTATGTATAATACGTAGTTGTATGTCGCCCACATAAGGAAATGGAATGAATGAAATAATTATAGAGAAAAAGAACATCTTAACTAATTCCTTTGAAAAAGAACATCTTAACTAATTCCTTTGTCTTTTTATCTAATTTCTACGAATTTCGATACTTAAGTCGATGTCTTCGGATGCCTAACAGTATATTCGAAGAAAACTGAACGCCAATTTAACCGTGGTATCAGACCCTTACATCTTTGTAAATAATATTCGTGGTGCTTGAGAGAAGAGTTAAAATTCTGTCATTGAAACTGTATATTATAACATATAAAAATTTTATATTGTTTGTGATTAAAACTGTATAATTAAAACCTTAACTTTAAATACTTTAATTGGTTATTCATCTAGATTTTCTAGGATCTATAAAAGAATCTACTGTGTGCTAATTATTACTAAAAATAGTACTATTGCTACTTAATTCTATGTCCTAGTGATGATAAGATATACAGCGCTCAGGTTCCACATCAGGTTTTTAAATTGAAATAATAATAAATAAAAAGGTGACAAAATTAATTAGTGGAAGAGAAGGAAATTAAATTGGAATTTATTCTATAAATCAGAATGTCCAAAGTACTTATCTAATTAGATAATGTTTAAACATTTTAACTGAAACCAACGTGTGCTTCTGTTTTTTTGGAAAAGGAAATAAAAGAAAAGAGAGAGAGAAAACTAAGGCGCACGCACTATAAAAACTAGACTTTTAATCATAATAATTTTTAATAAAAATTTTTTGTCTTGGCTAATGTGTAAGTAGTCATAAATTTTAATTTAATTAATTTTTATTATGACTAAAACTTTTAGCCATAAGATTTTTAGTCACGAAATGTTTCTGTGATTAAAAATCACGTGGCTAAAAATTTTAGTCACAACAAAAATTGAATTAAAGTTTGTGATTAGATGCACATTAGTCATAATAATAACAAAAAATGTTGTGATTAAAAGTTTTGTTAAAAATTGTCGTGATTAAAAGTTTAGTTTTTTATTATAAAGACTTTTTTTTTTTGTTCCTACATCGTTCAGTGTATAATTCTGAAAGATGTTGAGACTAAAACATGATTGGTATTTGGTGCCTGACATTTATCCACCAAGTTATACATAGAGACAACTAGATACGGGGGAAAAAAAAAGTCTCTGCATAGTTTTGGGGGAAAATTTTTTATTTTTATTAGACAAAATTCTTTGCCTCTAATTGTCTTTTTCTTTTAATTAATGTAACCCCAGTACGTCATGCAGAAAACAAAAATAAATAAATACTGCAACCTTCATTTTTCGCACTTTTTCTTTCTCTATTGTTTTGTTTTTCTTCTGCGCACGTGAATCTATATACGTTGGATTTCGACGTGATCAAATCATGCGTGAACCTCTCTTTTTTCTTAAAAAAATGGATTAAAATTTGTTTTATATAGCGTTATTAAGCTGCAATATGTATCTCTGTCCAAGCATCTTGACTATATAAAGGACAGCTAATATATATATATAATGTGCATACATTCATGCACGTAAAACTTGCGGGAAAATGAAGCAAATAAATAAACCAGGAAGAAACAATGGTTTCATAGAATTAGCAAGGAAAGAAGAAGAGGAAGCCGCCTCTGGCGGCTAGATAACAACAGAAATCTGGTCTTTGGTGCAAATCTCATCAACTCCCATTGCTTTCTCAATGCCTTTAGCAATTAAAGCCCTAGCTTTCGAAAACGACTGTGTGTTTGCTTTGCTAGAAAATTATAAGCAAAAGTCTAAAATACCAACTGACTAAACGACTCTAAACACCATCTAAAAGTTTTGGATTACTACCAAAAAAAAAAAAAGTAGGACGGCAAATAGCATAATAAAGCATTAGAGAAAACCAGTCAGAAAACTTAGGTCCCGTGGTCTTCAAGTTCCACGAAGGCATGCCCTGAATCAGTGTATATATATATATATATATATATATATATAAACATGCAATGCGCATGTTAACAATGGCAAACAAGTTAATATGGCCAAAGCGACTTGATGAAGAATGTCTGAATAGAATAAACATTTTTCATTGACTTATACTTTCCCTAGGTGTTCTAATGCAATATCCTTTCCTCTCTTTGTAAAGATAACACACAATTTATGAGGAATTCATAAGAAAAAGAAAGAGTTCATTAAAGGCATCGTCAAAAGCAATAATTATATGAACTATTAGGGCCTGTTTGCGAATTGCAAAGCTCTAAAAAGTCTGTTAGGGCCTGTTTGCGAATTGCAAAGCTCTAAAAAGTGTTTTTAACTTTCTGCATCTGAAAGTTGTTTATAAAAATGTTTACGTAATCCCTCAAAAGAGTTTTGGTTCTCTAAATAAAATCATAGTAAAAATCACAAAATACGACATTTTAAAAATATTCTTTTAAATAGACTTTGAAACATGTACCAAAATTTCAATAAAACAAATATGTACTTTATGTAGACATTTTTAATGCTTATTAGAAAATTTAAGAACTATTTTTGACTCTTTTGAGCTATTTCAAAAATAATATTTCAAACATAAATTAAAAAGCCCTTTTACTTGTTTTTTTGTTGATAAAATATAAAAGCAAAAGTTCTATCAAATGCACCTAAAGCTACAACTGTTTTTAGCTTATGTATCAGCAGACCAATGACAAGCACGTAACTAATAAT
The DNA here is from genome assembly GCA_025403435.1 of Artocarpus heterophyllus. Lineage (NCBI taxonomy): Eukaryota > Viridiplantae > Streptophyta > Magnoliopsida > Rosales > Moraceae > Artocarpus > Artocarpus heterophyllus. The sequence goes on from CM046353.1 coordinate 318,848, forward strand.
ATTATTATTATTATTTTCTTCTTCTCTTTTTTGGCAATAAAGTACAAAAAGTTATGATGAATTCTTCCCTGCATCAAACTAATACAGTTAGAATTGTCCTATCACTTATTAGGTAGCGCCTTAAGTTTTTTATTAATAGCTCAAATAGTCCCCATCCTTTTAGTTGCCTTTTTTTATTTATTTATTTAACCACTCTAAACTTTTTGTTTTAAGTACAAAAGGATTGATTTAGCTAATCGACGTTATATTTTGTATGAAAAAAAATCTAGGAGAATTTTGTTAAAAAAGTAAATATTAAATACTAAATATTTAAACTACTTAAAGAATTAAATTGTCAAATTAATATCAGAAAACAACTAATTAGAAGAAAAAAGTTGAGACGCTAGATCTTGTACCTTTTTAATTGGGGACATGAGAAACTTATATATTTGAGGGTAATATAGAACGAGATGTTGTCCCCACTTGGCCAAGCCGACCCAAATATTGTCATTGAGATGATGAAAGCAAAATGAGAAAGAAAATATGTATTCATTATGTACACACACAATATACGATTACGCAGCACAATATGAAAACCACGAAACTAGAAAGCCACCAATTTCGTTGAACCAAATTAACAAAATTTTATTTACCACCTGCAGTTTTCACCTTTACTGATTTTTTAATCAATTATACGGCGGCATATAAGATAATTATTGGGGTGAGGGTTATTTATGTGTCAATATTATAACCAATTAGTCCTAAAATTAACATGTGAACCTGTAGTTAAGTAAAAAAGTGTCAATACTGTTGCCCGAACCAATGAATTAGTTCAGAATCTTTTTCACTTTTCTCGTCAACAAACATGATGATAGTTTTTCCTAACTAGATAGTGCGACTTTCTAGTAATGGGTATGTACATTTTCGTTTCAAGTGATTGACTGTTGATGAAACAACTTTTGAAAAGTTTGGTTGAATATGTAAAATATTATAACTACTGATTGACTTTTTTAGTTGGCATATATATTTTACATTGCCAAATTCAACAAAATATATAATTTGGTATCATGTTTCTATCTAATGAATAATCTTGATAATTGATTATTATATTTGTAAGTGAATGATACAATAAGACAAATGTCATTCGAAGTTGATATCACGTTGTATTGACTAGTTAAACTCATCTCTGAACACTTATAAACCTCTACTTAAATTTTACTGAAAAAAGTAAACTACAAGAGAAAAAATAACTTTAAGAAATGTTTACGCGAAAATCAAAGGGATTCACGTCCCTTTATGTCTTTCTAATAATATCATGATGCATCAATTTAAATGCCATGTCAATTAAAATTTATATCATGAATCATGTTAGTTGAAATATTTTAATTGATGTGACATAGTATTATTTTAGGGACACAAAAAATGAATCATATGAACTGACTTCAAATTGAAGAATATAAATTTGTATTGAAATATAATATGTGTGATAGATTTTACAGAAAAAATTAGTATATTCATGTCATTGAAACGTCCTTAAGAAATATTGATGCTAAAGTTAGTAGAATTCATGTTCCTTTATGTCTTTCAATAATATCATGATATATGAATTAAAATGTTATATCAATTAAAATATAATGTCAGAAGTCATGTTAGTTGAAATTAACATAATATTATTTTAGAGACACGAAAAAGAAAACATTTGAACTAAATCCAAATAAAAGAATATAAATTTATGTTGAAATACAATGGTGTGATAGAATTTTTTTTTAAAAAAATATAGTACTGTCAACTTATACTAAAGATTTTTTGGGCTGATAATCAGCTTCATTGAAGCAAAACTGGAAGCTACAAGCTGTGAACGTCCTGTCTTATCGTTTTTTCAAAATGGTTTTATTTTGAAAAAAATGAAAAATTTTTAAAGACGAGTATTTTTAAAAATTTTTGTCTCGTATAAAAATATTTTAAAAAATAATATACCACTAAAAAACACAAAACAAAACAGGAGCACAATCCAAAAGCTAGGGAGCAGGAAATACGTGACAAAGGAATGTGTCGTTATGACTGTCAACATATGACAATCTAGCTAGTACCATAGGAATGTGTCCTCTCATAACATTTAATATTGTAAATGGACAACTAAATGTTGACGTTTCCCCACCAGCTACCACCAACGAGTATTTCATGCTAAACCACAGAAATGACTATCTGCGTTTTTGCTTCCCATGCATGCAAACTTCCATGATTTTTTCTGTTTTTATATTGGCTTACGTAATATATGTGACTCAGACTATGCATCAATATTATTTTTTTCTAATATGCGTTAATATTATTCAATGGATTCCAGAAACTATGGTAAAATTCAAAAAGGATGATTCAGATGGCGCACCTATTTTGACTCGTCACACCCTTGAATACACATTTTGTATAATTGTAAAATAATAAAATTACTTATTACACTATCTATGATTTCGAAATTACCTTTAACATTTTAATAAAGTTATTACTTCTTACTCACAGCCATTATTTTATTTTTCGTTATGTTGATATTCTTATTTATCCGTTTCTCTAATTTTCGGCCTTTTTTCAGCCTTAAACATGAAACATTTCATATATAAAGGAGTTTTTCAAATTAAAAGAATATATTTTCTATTATATATTTTTGAAAAATATTCACTATTATATCTACTAATTACAATATTTTCAAAGAAAAACATATTTATATCATTTCTACTAACAACATTTAAAAAACAATACAAATATAAATAAAAGATGACCTAACGGCAAAAGCAAGAAAAACACAAGAGGGCACCAAAAAAAAGGGCAAAAGGGCAAAAAAACAAAAGAAAAGAAAAACACCAAACAAGAAAAGGAAAAAAAGCACCAAACAGCAAAAGTAAAAAAAAAAAAAAGAAGGAAGAATCTATATGCAAATGCATAAACTAAAAAAAAATCATATCAAATTATTTTCATTTTTTAGTTTTATTTTTGTGCTCAAAGAGGCGTCAATTTGTTTAGCATCTGAAGATTGCCCTCACTTTACAGTTTACATGTGTCAACAATTACGCCTAAATTCCCATCGGAAAAAAATGCTATAATTGATTACATAATATGTGACGTTAATAATTCAGAAATTAGCATATAAATTAGATGCTTCTTTTGTTATATAAACGGATACATATAATTTTATGAACCTTGTCCAACAACAACCACAACAACCAAATGTGTCATTTTTTTTTGTTTTACGACATATTTGGTGTACAGGGAAAAATTATGAATGAAGAAATTGACATGGATATCCAACCATGCCAGTTAATAACTAAAGTATAAAGTGGTTGCTCCGTCATTTTTCAGCCAATTAGATTCTAGGAACTCGGAGGACCTAAAAATGATTTAGTAATAAGACCTCTAGGAAAATTCCTTCACCAAAAACATTAATTTCTTCCCCCCATTGCTGACCTAATGTATTGTGCAGAAAGTGTAATATAAATAACTACATGCGATGGCAATTAATTAGCGTGTGTGTGTATATATATATATATATATATATTAACTTAGATGAAGAAGTACTTATAAAAGGACATAATAATTGCCTTAGTCTCTATTCATAGTCATCAGAATGTATGCACAGAACACAAAAGATATGCAAGTGTCTATTGTGAATTGGTTTCTATTCCTAGTAGGTAGCGAAACGGAGAAAATAGTGTACTTTACTTTCATGTATTTCCTACCTACTTAGTTGATTTGTAACATAGGTAGGAAAAAATTGATGATATACAATAATCACTGCATGCTGAATAAGAATTTCTTTTTTAAAATAAATTATGAGAGGGAACTATTGATATCAGAATATCATAAACAAGTTAGTATCTACTAGCTCCATTATCATACTAGTTGGAAAGCACATGCATATTTGGTTTATTGAATTTTTTAAATATATGAATGAAATTTATTTTAAGTATATTTTTTCTCTTAATTTAAAATAATTCTAGTAAAAGTGTAGAGTATTAAAAAAGGTATTTGAGTAGTGTAGATTCAAAGAAAATTTAGTGAGACAAAATTAGCCTATAAATTATGAACGTGATACTGACAGAAAATAATATTATAATGCCAATAAGACATAGGATATGCACGTAATTCTAATGCCAAAATGTAAAATATACGAATATCCTAACTAAATATCATCCATATTTTGTTTTGTTTTTAATACTCAATTGATGAAAAGAACTAAAATTAAAACAAACTTATGAACCAAGATTGAGTTTGGGATGTTTTAAAAGGGCAAGGACTGAAGTCCGATTGACTACAAAATGCTGGGATCACTTCTAGGCTTAACCCTATGGAGAATTAGAAAAGAAAGTTACACACATTTATAAATTTCAAAAATAACAAAAACTGATGGATCAGATTGGGCATTTCACATGGGTAGAGATTTTTAAGGAAAATAAATTAGTGGGAAAAACATATAAAAAAAATTAAGTACGAGGTACATATGAGAAAATACTTAATAAAAGACCTTAGAGGAAGAAAAATTAGGCAGGGACACGTTTTAAAAAATTGCTTAAGTGTGCAGTTAAGAAAAAAGTATTTATGAATATGAAATTTATAGCATTACACTTTTTTTAGTGGGACTAAGTGTGGCTCGAACCCTCAACTTATGATTGGGGTAGAGGGCCCTCACTTGTCAGCGTTACACATTTAAGAGAGATTAATTAGGAACATGTATTTATGAGAAAATATTAAATGACACGGATGCAAGAAAAGCATGTTCAAATAAGGATATTTATGAGAGATTATTTTAGTAGAAGGAAAAAAATTTCAATTTTAATATAATAGTATTTTAGAGGACTATATAAAAAATATTAAAAAATACATTAATTTGTTTTAATATTTATAAGAGAAAATACAATAATGAAAAAGGTGTGAACCAAAACTTTTCGATCAAGCTTATGAAACAAACAGAAGGTTAGGTAAAGTAAACTCAAAACTTAAAGTTTTAAAAGTTATTTAGGTAAATTATGAGAATATGGCAAAGACCAATTCACCCCTCCAATTCCGATAAAATAATCCAAATTTCTTGTAGGTTCAAATAATTTATTTATCCTAGATTCAATAATGCTTGAGATAAATCACCATGTATACCTTGTATAATTAACCTCTTTAGTACAGCCACAACCTTACACGGCATTGTATAACGTGATGTACATCTTGTTGTATAATTAGGGTACTTGGGACATAAGTTTGAACCATAAAATTAAAATTGTGCATTGTAAGATATGAGAGCTTTACATTATAACAAATTTTTGCTTTACACTGTAGCATGTGAGGGTTTTATATTTTTTGTAATTAAAATTATGTGGTTAAAACCTTACCCAAACATCCTAAATACTTATTGGGTGTTTGGCAGGGTAGTTAGAACTGTTGGTTAGAATCATTTTTACTGTAGTATACGAGAGCTTTACACTGTATCGATCGTTTTTTTTATTGTTATTATAGCATATAAAAGCTTTACACTGTTTGTAACTAGAAAGTGGTTTGGACCATTTTTACCAAAGAACCTTTTAATAAATCTTCATATTGAATATCAGTTAATAATGAAAAATCCTTTTCCTTATGGAAAGCAATGAGACGACTCGCTCTAGTTTATAATATGCATTGTAGATTGAGACATATTATTTTTGTAATAATAGAATTATCTCATGAGATTGAATTGGAGTGTTCGTTTTTAATTGTGTCAGTCAAAGATTCCATTTGAAAGAATTTGAGGTTGAGAACGCCTTTTTCCTCCCCCCTCAATTTTTTTCCATTTTTTTAATTTTGTTTTGGTTTGTTTATAGAAGAAGAAGAATACTCTCAGTACGTTATCGCTATGTATTGGCCTCCTCACTGAAAAACATTGTCACCGACACACTCACACTTCACACATGTAAATGTAAAAAATTCACAAAGTTTTGTCTTTACAAGAAACTTACACCACTTGCTGTTTTTTGAGGTAAAAGGGAAATAATAAATTTAAGAACTGGAGTGTGAGAAAGGGGTGTTTCAATTAACGCTGAATGTGATTTGTCACCTATACTATATGCAAATCCGTCAAACAGAGAGCTGCTTATTCATTCATGTCACGTAAGTATTTTTCACCACAAAGACGTAAAGGACACGCCTTGAAAAGTACGTACCAAATACCAATCAAGTGTCAAAGTTTTACAGTTCCATGATAATAAATTTACCATTTTTTTATTTTTTGAACTGGATGTTGGGACCTTGTAGTAGAGTTATATATGACATCACCACCAAAAATTTACCATTTTGAAGGTCCCGATATACCATTTTCTTAAAAAAAAAAATTAGAAAAAAAAATAAGTAGCAATTGATCGTGGCATACAAATTTAAGTAGCTGCATATGTTATATTATAACTTAAAATACACGTTAGTGATGCAATATTTCACCAGCCCAATAGTATTATCTATATTGCTAGCTAGCTTTCTTTGTTTGTGTAGTAGAGGACTAAGCTCATTGAGCTAGCGGGTATTGTGCCCGTAGACGTAGGAGGACTAAAATTGCTCATGTTCTTTATTTATTATCCGCTTTCAGCAATTTAATTAATCTGGACTTAATTAAACTCAGTAAATTGCTGAAACCAGGTCCTTCATATATGATCACACTGCTACAAAGACGGCGCCTAACGGCTGGCTATCACTCTCGTATAGAAAGTACTTCTATTTTATTTTTGTAAATAAATGAAAATTTTTTTATGAATAAAGAAATAAAATACCTGCTACATTTAACATGCAATATATGTATATAATGAAACGTATCTTTTCACGAAGCCCCTATAGGAAAGGTAATCATTTTACGAAGGGACGGGAATGGACCACTCGAATGTAAATGATCTTCAGAAAAATAGGAATGAAAGAAACGGAACTGTAAAAGATATATCACTGTTTGAGAAGTATCACTTGTGTGATATTGTTTTTCGATTTCATCATTTTTATAAAAAAATTTAAAACATATAACTTTTTAAATAAAAAACTATTGTTTTCAAGTATTTTGAGTTAGAATTAAGCAACTATAAATCACAAGAAAGAAAAAATTGCGTGAATCAAAAGAGAAAAAAAAAACATTTGGTAAAACAGTAGAAAAAAGAAGTATATATATTACCTAATTTATTCTTATGGTAATTATTATGTAGAGAAAGAGGGGGAGAGAACAAAGAAGTCCAAAGTGGTGTAATTACAAACGGGCGTCGTCAGTAAGCCATAAACCAATAGTCAAAGGGTAAAAAGCCCAATATCACTACCCCATGTGTACAACACTTTTTTTTTTTTAATTTTAAAATTCATTATCTAAAGACCACAAGAAAGCACACAATCCTGAACCTATCTACGTTTTTTTTTTTTTTTTCATATATAAAAAAAATTGTGTCCCTTTTGAGCCTAACATTATTTTCTTGTATTTTTGGCCCTTTATATTCCGCAACTCGTATATATATAGGCCTACCTGACATACTCATTTCTGATATACATACCAACTTGTTCTCTCTTACTAATTTTCCTTTCTTTCTGATCATCTCTCTTGTACTTTACTTGGAAGCATATATATGCTCATTATCTTCCTTTCTTTGGATGCAGGGAATTCATGATCATCACAAACTTTTTGTAATAATTAACCAGCCTATGTTTTCTATGTAAGATTTCCTATTGTAGTAAGTAGTTCTATCAATCAAATGCCCGAAAGCAACATGAGTATCTCTGTGAACGGGCAATCTCAAGTCCCTCCTGGCTTCCGATTCCATCCAACTGAGGAGGAACTTCTTCAGTTCTACTTGAAGAATAAGGTCTCAAACCAAAGGATCGATCTCGACGTGATTCGCGATGTCGATCTCAACAAGCTTGAACCATGGGATGTCGAAGGTAAGAATCAACCATCCATGTTCCATGTGCATAGCTCTTCTTTTTCAACTTCGCAATTAGCTTTTTATTTTTGTCATTGAATTTGCAATAGATCAATTTTATATTTGACATGTAATAATAATAAGGTGATATTTATTTTTTGATTCAGAAAAGTGTAGAATCGGGACCACCCCACAAAACGATTGGTACTGCTTTAGCTACAAGGACAAGAAATACCCAACAGGCACGCGGACCAACCGCGCCACGACTGCTGGGTTCTGGAAGGCCACCGGGCGTGACAAAGCCATATACAGCAGCTGCAAAAGGATTGGCATGAGAAAGACTCTTGTCTTCTACAAAGACCGAGCACCCCATGGACAAAAGACCGACTGGATCATGCACGAGTATAGACTCGATGATAACACCACCGACACCAATGTAAGCCCTATTATCATTTTCATTTTTCCCATGTGTCATAAAACATTGACATTTATGTATGTATGTATGTATGTATGTAATAGTCCTCAGAGCCGGTTATGGTGGAGACAACACAAGAAGGATGGGTGGTTTGTCGAATCTTCAAGAAGAAAAACCATGACAAAAACAGCCCTGTGATGTCATCTGTAATGACGAGTACGGACACAAGGTGCTGCGACAATGAACAACTGATGGTGATGTTCGATTCTGATCTGATGAACGAAGAAGGAGCTCTTGAGCAGATATTTCAGTGCGTGGGACGAGGAGGCGCTAGTAATTTCAAGGAAGAGATCAACTATAACAACAACAATCGCAAGAACACAAGAATTCTTCCGTCCTTTAACAACAATACGGGGACGGACACGGACACAGACACGAACGCGGACATGAACATGAATATGAACATGAACAGGAGTACTGGTACGGTTAATAATGAGTACAACAATGAAAGATTCCTAAAACTTCCAAGCCTCGATAGCCCAAACTCCATGAGCAACCAAAACCGTTACCAACAGCCCTTGCAGGCCTCAGATCCCAATAACTTTGGGTTCTCTCATCATGATTATGATCATAATTATCGGACGGATATGATAACCAACTGGGCAACTCTTGATCGCCTTGTGGCCTCCCAGTTGAATAGCCTGAGTACCGATCAGGATTCTAGACAATTAGTCTGCTTAGCCAGTACTTTTACCACCAACACTCAACCAATCATGGATTACTGCAATACTAATAATCAAGATGATCATCTGAAAATGTCCACGGCCCTCCGATCATCATCATCTTCATCCAACAAGCCTTACCATTCTACTCAGGACTACAGCAACGAGATGGAACTGTGGAGTGCTTTCGCCAGGTCATCATCGGACCCAATTGGCCACGTGGCAAACACTCCGACGTCATAATAAAACAACAAATCGTATATATAATTAAAAAAAATGTCATGTCATTGTAGTTTGTTCAAAGTCAGAAGAGGAATATATGTTATTGCATGCATTACATGATACATAGGTAAATTAATAAAAATAATTAATAAATAAAAAGATGACTACAAGGAGTTTCGGATAAGGTGGCATTTTCAACAATATGTATTATATATATATATATATATATATTTTTTTTTTTTTCCTTTGCTTAATCACGACGTGTACCCTTTATTTTTGACTTCGCTATGTGGAAGGCCTTAGCAAATTATTAATTATGGGTGATGGATATCATAATATCACCTTTTTCTAACTGCAACCATAATTTTACGCCTTTATTTTCCTTTCATTTTTTCCTTTTAAATAGTGTAATGAGAAGACCAAATTGATCATGGACAACAATAATCAATTATTAATTAGAATTCTAAAGTTTGAACTGCACATTAAATATAAGAATTTTATATAATAGCATACTTTGATTATTAATTGGAATTCTAAAATTTGAACCGCACATTAAAAATAAGAGTTTTATATAATAACATATTTTTGTTTTATATTATAGTATATAAAATTTTTACACTATTTAAAATTGAAGTATTATAAAGTTTGAAATACCCTTATATATCTTTTAGTCACGCGGATTGTTGGTTTCTTTAAGAATTTAGTACTATCTGCTTGTCCCCTATATATCTTTCAGTCAGTCGCGTGGCCTGTTAGTTTCTTTAAGAATTTAGTACTATCTGTGTCTCCCATGTAGCTCTTGTGGTATGGTTCATATATATATATATATATATATACATACGCGCACATTGCCAATCTAGATTCAAAAGAGCAATAAGGGTGCATATATGAGTTTGACCACTTGAAATAGAAAGAGGGAGACTAGTCTACTTGCCCTTACTTAGAGTGTGTTTAGAAACATCACTCCAACTTATTAATTCTAATTATATGTTATAATGTAAAGCTTTCACATACTACAATGTAAAACTCTTACATATTATAGTGTTTTGATATTAGTTCTAAATACATTTTCAAACATACATATATAATTAAAAACAAATAAAAAATTAATCAAAGAGAAACGCAATCTTTGCACCTTTGTCTGGCCAGACGGGCCGGAGGAAAAAAAAAAAAAAAAGAGTGTTTGACCTGGTTGATCATGGCTGGGCAAACTGAGTCGATTAGTACTGCTACTTCTACAATCCGCAGACGCATTTGTACTTGGCAATATGACCAATCGAGAATCTTGTTCACAATCTGAATAGTTGTATACTAAATACAACATTTTGTAAACATGTATATTTATATGTTCACCAAATGTATCTTTATGTCCCATACAAAAAAAAAAAAAGAAAAAAGAAAAAAGAAAACTGCAACTATATGCGTGACATTTTTAACTCTTTGTCTTGACATGTGTATGATCTATAGAATATGTCAAAAGTATACATAAATATCTTTTAGTATTTTTCTTCTGTGTATTAACAATTCTTACGGAATTATGGTCATAGGTAGATACATTCTCATAAGGATAAGTTTTGTACATAACCTACCAAGAAATTTCAATTTCAAATTTCAATACTGGACCGTGATAAAAGTACAAATCCAAAAATATATATAGGTTGTTTAGGAAGTGTGGTTTGAGCCAACTTTAGTTAAAAATATTCTATCATATAAGAACTTTACATTTTAGCTCACTTTTGCTTGACACTGTTGATGTCATGAGAGCTTTATACTATAATAATAAAAAGTTTTGGTTGAAAAGATTGTCAAACATACTTGACCGTTGTCTTGTTGACACATTAATAATAAAGAAGTAGTATATCATCTAATTTATTTAGCAAGATTATTATACTATGATCGTGAAGAAAGACCCAAGTTTCGATTCCATTTGGTCCTTCTTATAAAGGTGAAAGGGTCAATTTGAAAAATTTCACTTCTTTCATAATGTTTTTCAATTTTATCACTTTTATGAGAAAGTTTGAAATACACTAATTTCAAAGAGTATAAAGGCATAATTAAACAACAATTTTAGGTTAAGATTAGATAAACATGTGTATCTAAGAGTATTTTTTGCTTTTTTTGACTAAGAAAAATTATATGAATTGAAGGAAAAAAAAAAAAGATAGTGTAACATAGTAGTGATAGTAAAAAGTGGTACTACCTAATTTACTCAACAGCGGAACCCCAGCAATTGCCATCTGCAGAAGAAACGAAATGCTACAATACAAGACATTACGTTAAATTTTTTCAGAAATTGCGTTCCAAATCTTAAACCTGACAAGCCTGGCCATTGGCTCCAGAAAACAATCCTTTTTTTTGTTATTTCTATTTTTGTTCTCTCGGAATACCAAAAGCATATAGATAAGACCTTTTATTCCTTTGTTTTTCCAATAAATATATGTACAAAAATGTGCCAAAATGAAGCCACAGGGGTCTTTTTTTCTGTTGGATAAAAAAACGTAACATGTCGTTTTGCTTGGGTTAATCGTATCTTTTTGGGGTACGGATCATGATTCATTATCGTTTTACTAAGAGACAAATAAAATTAGGCTTTGTTTATTTTAAAACTTTAAGTTTTAACTTATTATAGTGTAAAGTTTTCATATGTTACAGTAAAAAGTAAAAATTATTGCAGTGTAAAGCTCTCACAGTGTTTAACTTAAAGCTCTCACAGTGTTTTAACGTATCTTTTTGGGGTACGGATCATGATTCATTATCGTTTTACTAAGAGACAAATAAAATTAGGCTTTGTTTATTTTAAAACTTTAAGTTTTAATTTATTATAGTGTAAAGTTTTCATATGTTACAGTAAAAAGTAAAAATTATTGCAGTGTAAAGCTCTCACAGTGTTTAACTTCTAACTTATTTTTCAAACTAAGGGTAAGCCCTTTAGTGGAGGAATAAAAAAACAAAAAAAAAAAAGGAGATGAAACGAAAAGTAGTTTTACACTCGAAAATTGCATATCGTTTATACAATGTCTTCTTTCTGCTAGAGAAGGAAAATGACTTGTAATTTATTAGTTCCGTATATTAAGGTAAACAAACTATTTACAGCCAGAAAAACAAATAAGTACCCTAAAAGAAACTAAGGTATACAAACGATATATATGCAGCTTGTGAGTACAAACTGATTCGTTTTGTGTCTTTTGAATATTGATTGAATATATAAAAGCAAAATGATGTTCTAATACTAAAGAGGGCGGACGACAAACTTTTTGTTCCGGTTGTGCTTCTGAGGGACCCAAAAAAAAAAAAAATCCTAAAAAAAAGAGAAAACAATTACGCTTAATGTTGTCTCGTTTTTTCTTGGGAGCTAAACGACTCATCGTGTATGTAGGAATAAAAACGACATGTCTTTTTTTTTTCCCTGAGATTTGAGTTACATGTCGTTTATCATGTGGTTCCACTTTTACGGGTCAGTTTGTCATTACATAAAAGGGAATTTAAGGGTCGTTTTAACTACCGTGCACCGTTAAATAATAAAGAATAGTTGATGTTGATTAGCTAATTATAATGAATTGATCAGGTTATATGAGCATGCCATCTTAGACGGTTTCAAGAGCGTTGAAGGATGTCAAAGAGAGGTCGCTTTGGCTTTTCTATCCATTTCTTCTTTTGTTGTTTTGTTGTTTTCTTTATCCTCGCAATTCTATATTTTCTTTGTTTTTTCCCCCTCACGGGTTTCTCACATTCATAGACCGCTGAAGTTTCACGTTTCAAGGATCCCCAGACAAATATTTTACAGAATTACGTTGGAATTTCAACATCCTAATAATTATAAAGGAAAGGTCAAGTAATTGGTACCGCAACATATTTCTCAATATTTTACTTCAACATATATACAAAAATGAAACTTCTCCCGGAACTCTCTCTTATGTTTTGAAACAATTAAATCTAAATAAAATTATTTTTCTCTGCAAATTTAACAGCTAAAAGGTAAATAACCATCGTTAACAAGAAAGCTTCAAACTTATTGTCCCATGACGAGACAAAATCAATCACTCATGAGTACAGTACAGATCTATAATTCTATTCTTTCTTTCTTTTTTTAGGAAATTATTATTTTTTATTGTATTGCTTTTTAACTAAATTAACAACTACTTCACACTACATGTTGACTAGTCGTTTGGCCCAATAGCTGATGATATAGAGTAAAAATTCGTCAACTCTTACGGAACATACGCGTGAGACGCGTTTGACGAATTTTATCTCCCTCAAATTAATTAACAATCAAGTAAAGCTTTTCTTCATAACGTGTTCATTCCACACACAAACACACACACACACACACACACACACACACATATATATATATGTAGCTTGCAAGGTTTTAATAAACAAATCATCTTCTCCGCAAATTCATACATCCATGTTTTACAATAATATTAATTAAATTCAAAATCTTCTTCACAGAAACCCATTATAATCAACTATTTCTTTCCTCAAAAAAGTTAAAACAAAACGTAAGCATGGCGGAGAAAATACTTTTACAGGTTCAATCCAAAAGCGACGACTTAAAGTCCGCACGGCCAGCTGATCATCAGGAGACCAATGCCAAAGAGTTGCACCACAAGCAACGCATGAGAAAGTTGGGATATGTCACTGTATTTGTAGTCTTCTTGACGGCAATTACTTTGGTGTTTTCACAAACCGTGATGCACATCAAATCCGCGAAACTCCGAATTCACTCCATCGCAGTTGAAGATCTCACCATTAGCAACTCAAACACGAATCTTACTTCACTTAGCATGAAATTCTAGGTTGAAATCGGCCTCAAGAACACAAATTTTGGAGAGTTTAAGTTCGACAAGAGCTCAATTAGGATTGATTACAAGGGAACTAAGGTTGATGAGGCTTCCGTTGAGAAGGGAAAGGCAAAAGCTTGGTCGACGAAGAAGAGGAACATGAGGGTCGAAGCAGAGGCGGGGAGTTAGAGATTGGCGAGTGAAGTGAGATCGGGGATTTTAAGCTGACCGGTCAGTCCAAGCTAAGTGTGAAAGTGCATTTGATGAAAGTGATAAAGAATAAGAAAACTGCTGAAATGAACTGCACCATCACTGTTAATTTAGAAAATAAAAAGATCAAAGATTTGAACTGCAAATAGAAGGAAATTAGTACTAGTAAATTAATATAAATCACTAGTATTTTGTCTGATCAGTGAGTGATTATGGCTTTTATTTACTAGTAATTAGAGGGTGTTTTTGGGGTGCTTTGTAAATGTAAACGCTCCTCTGAGTGTAATTTTTTTCAGGGTGAAACTTTTTTTCCAACAATTACATTTAGATTATTCAATTCTTGATCTACACACAACGATATGCCAATTAATTATTGAATTAAAATTATCTATGTTTTCACTTGAACCAAATTACTGTTTGGTCGCTAAATCTTTTCCTTCGTTTGTTAGCTTACAGTGACCAAATTTTTGGTCGTTGAATGTCATCTTTCGTGACAATTTTTATAAAGTCACAGATTCCTTTTGTCGGAGAGTATCAATTTTCTTGTAGTGTATACAAGCTTACTTTGTTTTCAAATTTCGCAAAATGTTATGTGGCTTATGGAACAAACACAAGGGCAAGAAAGTACATCTTCCAACATGTAATTTTCATCATATCTATTGCTTTATGGGTAGAATTTGGTTTCAACATTGCTTCAGAACATTATATATTATGTACCTTTGCCCTTTATCTTTCTCTTTTTTGACTACATGCCCTTTAGTTATCTTATTCACAAAAAACAATCACTGCCCTTCACAAAATTATTAAAATAATGTACAAATACTGAACAATAAAAAAAAAAACCAAAAGAAATAAGATTAAGGGGAAAAAATAAATTGGAAGAACATTTATTTCACTTGCATGACAAATCGTCGATCAGTTTCGTCTAGGTATTAACCATAAAAGTGCACTTCATCTCCGCCGACTTCTTGAAAAGGCGAAGCAGATCATGCATCTTCCCGTTCAAATTGGCATGAGAAGCAAACGTCAGGTTCTTCGAATTTATGTCACTAATTCCCAAGCGAGAATTCGACGAAGCCTCTTTCGAATTCAAAGACACCGTAACGTTAAGCTTCTTTGCGGATAGGAACTTGGCGCGTGACTCAAGTATGGTTGCCTCTCCAACCTCGGTTCCTCTATAGAAGAAAGTGAATATTGGCCCAAATTGGTGTTCTTGACGGGGACTGTTGGGTTAAATTTCAAGCTAAAAGATGATGATTTTACGTTGAGAGTTTCAACTCAGACTGAGCCCAAACGAACTTTGGGAGTTCGTAGTCGCGTAACGAGAACTGCAAGTATGACTATGGCGATGATCGTAGTAAATTTGTATGCCAGTTTCTTCCATTTCTTTCGAGCCTGATCAGTTCTGTTTGTCATGTTTATTGAACCTGCAAAATAGGGTTACTTTTAGGAATGTGAATGGACTAATTATAGTATATACAAGGCTGCAAGAAGTGTTTTTGATATGTATAATCAATAATGTATGATTTTTTTTTTTGGTGAAACCTCTGGTATCCAGGCCTACTACGATCGGCACGAATCTTGAGGGCCTCTCAACGTCCCGACTAATCTAAAGTCGACCCATAGAAAGACCTATAGGCAGCCAAAGTCTTAATTAATCAATAATATATGATTAATATGGCTCTAAAGGCGTTCCTTAATTTCTTGATATATATTGTTTTTTAAAAGGCATTAATTATTAATAGTTTGCGCGCCTGTTTGAAATTGGTATTACTCTTGTTTTAATTTGCTCTGATTTGTTGAGATCGCATCTCAAAATCCACTAATCACCGAACAATAATCTTCAATATAGATCACTTTTGAGTAAACACATATTGTAACGTAGCTTGTTAAAAAGTGCAGGACCCGAAGCAATTCTTAGATTGTACCTAATTGTTTCGTGCTGGACAGAAACAGAATAAGACAAGCTACCCGTGAAGGGGGCGAAGCAAAATAGATTCTTATATTATATAATTGAGCGCATTTTTAGCCAGATAGGAGGAAGAGTGCATGCTATTACTTGGACGAACTTAGGAGTTCTCTACATTTCTTTTTAAAATACAAGTGTATGTTTGAAATACCTTTCTTTTATTCCATGCCCACGAACAGAACCACACATAGTTAAAAGTACGTGGCTACCCCACTTGGATTTTTTTCCCTTCTATCTTTTGGATAGAAAAGGCAAGTAAAGATTTACTGAATAACACAAATTGTCAATAAATTATATATATATATATATATAGAGGTGTGGTTTTTTGAATGAGTGTTGTTATTATTAGTTGTTTGATATAAATATAATGATTGTAATTAAATGAATAGTTGGCCAAAAAAATTTATTACAATTAATGATGTTGAATTATTATCACGTCACATCATCAATTGTTATTAAAACATACTTTTATTGGAAATATAACCATTGAAAACTCATCTATATATATATATATATAGAGGTGTAGATTTTACTGTTTTCTCTAATATTTATCTATAAGTGGGTATCGTTGTTTTATCCAGGATATCGTTGTTTTATCCATGTGACGTGAATCATACGGTTATAATAAATTGGGCTGTTGAGTTAAAATATATGACAATTAATAAGTACTTAATTTATACAGCTCATTAAATATCATTTAGGAGGGCAACTGATTTGTGACCTGTTGATACGGATTTTTTCAAAAACATTTTTTTAAAAATTTAATAGAATGTATGTATGTATGTACGTGCGCATGTATGTATGTGTATCTATCTACATGGACGAGTTTTCATTAATGGTTATATTTCTTTGTGATTACAGATCAAATTAACAAATCAATGCGTATCTTAGTTATAAATGATGATGCCAACTTATTAAAATCGTCTGATCCATACTACACGATGTAAACAATGATACTAGTCGGCGTGGCTAAATATCTTAAGAGTAACTATTAAGAACAACAAACGGAAATGTACCACCCATTATTAATTTTGTTGCCAATTTCAGGTTGACATATATTTATGTTGTCACATTAATAAATTAGTAAATTTTGGATCAATATGCCTAACGTAAAATTCATCTGTATCTTTTCTGTAACCTAAACTGTTAATTGTATATCTATCAAATTTTACATAAGTAATATAATGTCCTTCGAGTATCATAGTTGCCAGTTGTACATGTTATATGGTTCTGGTGAATAAGGGCATATATTGGACAAAAAAATAAGCTAGTGTTTTCTCTCTTTTTGTTTTTGTTTTGGGTTAAAAAGAGGGATCGAGTGAGTTTTCTCAATTTTTTCTTCAGGCTCATTTTCCTAATCTCAAACTTGAATTCAAGGTCTCTTTCTTTTTTCTTGTTCTAAAATTTGTTCACTTGTATATAAACACATATCAAATGACCAAAAAAAAAAAAAAATCTGAAAGCTAACTAGAAACTCCTGATTGGGCAGATTAACTAGTTCTCTACCCAGTTTAGCCGTCCACATTTTCTTTGAATGAATTGTCCACTCCTTTCTTTTGTTTGTTTCTGTTTTCCTTGGATATAGTTCTCTGTCAAACTGTGTACATGCAGACTAATAATACGGATGAATCACAGACGTACAGCTATTTAATGAAAACGTTCCTCGCCAAGTGAAGGGTGATTCGTCCAAGACTCGCGACAAAAACCAATATGAGAGAGAAAGAAATAAGATAGAGAGAGGACAGAGAGAGAGGACAGTGGACTCGTGAACAAGGAGAGTACGATGACCACTGGCCTTTTCCTTCTTTTATTGCAAATTTCCTCCACTTCCAATCACCTCCCAATATTATCTTCATTCTTTTGTGATCATCTTATACGAAAATGGAAAATATATAACAACAAAGTCACTGTTAAATGTTCACATGCGTTTTCGGTTCTTCCAAGCAAAAAGGGGTGCAAAAAGAAGCGGTGATCGTGATAAGAACAGATTTTTCAAGGACATCAAAATAATTCCATCCGGTCCCTCCCTTAGAGAAAAAGAAAGGGACGATTCATGGGGTAACTAGGTAAATTAAAGGTCAAAATGTAAGGATACACACCAAAATATTAATAATAATTAGAGACTGATGTAGATTATTAGAAAGAGATCGCACCTCATATTGAGATAGTAGATAAAAAAGCACTATTTTTCCCTTGTGAAAAATAAATTAAGATTTGTTATTCTATTTTTTTTTTTGTCGCCTTAACTGTCTCATCAATTAATTTTTTACATTTAATGAATTGTTTAATTATTTTTAATATATATGTCTTATTTAGGTTATTGAATTTAAATAATGTGTTGAATAAATAAGAGAGGATAATGAAGTGAACAGAAAAATAAGACAACAAATTTGGATTTGTGAAAAACAGAGTATATATATATTTGCTTGTGCCATTTTTCTTTTGTACGCATGCTTGCACCAATATTACAACCAAATATAAATTAATAGAGGTTACCTGTGAAAAAACCAAAATTATTAGAGGGAATAATGTTAGACAATTTGTTTCCCTTCTCTCACATTCTTGTTCTTATCCTCCAAAATATCATTACTAGCAACATTAATATTCTTATTTCTTATCCCTTTTAACTAATTAATGGACCAATTAATTATCTCCTAATAAACACCTCTAGATCTAGAATATTTATCTCTCCTCAACAAAACTCGTAGTAGTATACTTCTCTCTCCTTCTCTCCTCCATACTTCCTCGTGAAAGACCAATCCCAACCCCAACCCCAATCCCCGCCACCGCCACTCAAAACCTACAAACTAATAGCCTCATCAATCTCCTACACCAAGTCAACCGCCATATTCACCTCCTTACTCGCACCCTTTGACCTCCTCTTCAAGCCAATATGCACCACTACCCCACCACTACACATCCTCCACCACGTCACCCTCACCGCCTACCCTTCCCAAATCATCTCTATTGTGGGCCCCAGCGGTGCCGGTAAGTCCACCCTTCTCGACATCCTCGTTGCCAGGACCACCCCCACCAAAGGCACTCTCCTCCTCAACTCCTCCCTTCTCGTCCCTTCCTCCTTCTACAAGGTCACCTCCTACGTCCCCCAGCACAACGCCTGCCTCCCTCTCCTTACCGTCTCCGAGACCTTCCTCTTTGCCGCCTGCTTCCTCGTCCCGAAAACTGCCTCTTCTTGTGACAACCCTCCTTTTCAGGCAGTCACTTAACTTTCTTAAACATTGTTTCTTAAACATTAATCTTACTTACTTAGTAAGAAAAATAGAGAATAATTTTTTTTCCTTTTAACATACTTACAAGGTATTGCGACTTTTGTCGCATTTCAAGTTAAAACCTCGCTCAACATTTGACTTTAAAACCATTTCAAATCGTTTCTTTAAACTTAATAAGAAACGTAAACTTATTATAATTACATAAAGTATTTCGTAAAATATATCTTAAAATTTTGAAAATATTTCTTAAAACTTTGAAAACTTTATATCAAATAGTGGGAAAACATTTTCTTTGTACAGCGAAAACTTACTGTGGTGGTATCCATACCAAAATCTTTGCATCTGTCCTCCACAGCACCCAGCTCTTCTCGCAAGTCTTATTGGTCACCCATAAGACTACCTATAGCATGAAGAATCTTTTAATGAGCTTTTGCTCAGTAAGTTCAAATGAAATCTCACAAATAATTTTCACATGCTTTAAAAACTTTTCTCATAAAAATATTTTTCTTAGAATGCTTTTCGTAAACATTTTTTATAAACATTTTTCATAAAACATTTTTGAAACATTTTTCGTAAAACATTTCTTGAACGTTTTTTTTAATACTTCGTTCATAAACCTTTTCTTGAAAACATAAAAATGTTTTTCATAAACATTTAATGTAAAACGTTTCTTAGAATATTTTTCATAAAATATAAATATTCCATAACAAGGAAAAGAAGCAAAATCAAAATACATGTTTCTATTTATGCTCAATTATGAACTTTCAGTTATGAGCATTTTATAAACATTTTTTTCTTACTATAATTTCTATCTTTGTTCCTTATCTTTCTTTATCTTATTTTAGTGTTCGTACTAACATCATTAATCATGAGATCATAAACATAAAGCTTCCCTTGTGGAAGACTTGAGACCATCGAACACTGAGGTCATATACCTCACATCAAGGAGGTCAAACTTTAACTTTACTTATGTACCTCACATCAAGGAGGCTGGTACGATACTTTCTTTTTATCTTTACTTTACCTTCTTATTAACTTTAGTGAGCATATCAAATGCAATTACGTCATATGTAAACACATTTG
Organism: Artocarpus heterophyllus; assembly: GCA_025403435.1. NCBI lineage: Eukaryota > Viridiplantae > Streptophyta > Magnoliopsida > Rosales > Moraceae > Artocarpus > Artocarpus heterophyllus. The sequence continues at coordinate 339,351 of CM046353.1, forward strand.
TAAATCATAACTTGTACTGTGAAACTTATTGCATAACAAATGCAACATTAAACTTATAATTTAAATTGTAAAACGTTATGCATTAACAAAATGCAAATATACTTTAAACATAATTATTGCAAATACATTGCAAACTTTTACTTAGTCTTTAAAACTTTATGCATAATAAGTGAAAACATACTTTAAAATAACTTGTATAACATTTGCAAACAAATAAAATGCATTTGAAAATCATTTTCTTCATGCTGTAGGTGAGGTTTAAAACTTACCTGGATAATGCTCTAGCGTTCCCTATTTTGTTCCTTTTTCCTTTATCAGTCAGCTTCTATGTCCTAATCAAACGACAGCCGACTTATTAGTTAACTTTCTTTATTATCAATCCACTTGATTGATAATTTAACTTTCTTTACTATCGGTTTACCCTTCTTTTTACTTTGTACCCTATTGCTTTTAACTTTGTAACCTACCAGGTTACCGTACTTTTTTCTTAACTTTATAACCCACTGGGTTACCTTTCATTTACTTAAACATCCCTTATTAAATCTCTCGTCTCACATGACGGTTTCGTTACCTAATGTATTACAGAACATTTTTTGTTTAAGAACGTTATGCTAAATCAAAGTGTTAACTCCATTCTAGCCTTTTTTTTAAAATGACGATTCTACCCCTATCGGGTTTTTCGTCCATTTTGTAACTTTATAAAACTTATTGCTTAATTTTACCATTTTATTACCTACACATTATGAAAAAATTCCTACTATGGGCGTTTTTTGCTATCGGGCAATTTGGGTCCGTTTTGACCTTTTTTGTAAAATGACCATTTTACCCTTGACGGGTCTTTAAAAACTTTCGAAACCCGTTAAAACATAACTTTCATTTCTTTATATCTCATAACATCAACGAAAACAAAAACAATAGTTTTCCTTTTAATTAAATCTATTTTGTCAAAACTTTACAGTTTTGACCCGTAATGCGAAAATCTTTACATTTTCACCCTTAGCGTTTTTCTTTCATTCTTTTCTTTGACTAAATTTTGAATCCTTTAAAACTTAGCATCCTTAATTACTCACTACCTGCAGCAGTGTAAGAATTCTACATTTCTTGGTGAAAAACCCAGTTTTCACACGATTTTACGGCTTTGATAAGAAATACAAAAATATTTATATTTTTACCCCCGAAACCAAAAACGACCAATTTATACCATAATGTTCAGTTTTTCACAAGGAAAAAAACTTAAAAATCTCCTTGGTCAAATTCAATACATTTCATAACGTTTTCATTTCTTGAAATTTTGTATCCAAAATTTCATAAAATTCATAGCTCCTCAACCAAGTAGAATTTTGAAAAATTGTCTACGTTTTCCTAATAGTTTTGATGAGTTCTACAATTTTGTGTTTTAACTTTTTTGAAATTTCAACGTTTAGGGGGACTTTTTGGTTGATTTTCAAATCTACCAAGAATACACTTTTTTTTTCAATTTAGCCTTTTTTGGAATTTCACCAAAACCCTTACTTTCTTCTTTCCATCATCATCACCATCAACATATAACATAAAATAATCATGCCATATTGTCCATTCACATGCCATAGACTAAAATATTTCTTCAAACACTTGATACGCATATAAATTTCAAATAAAAAGTTTAGAGATTTACCTAAACTTGCCAACCTTTTTGTCGCTCCTTTGCCAAGATCAAAACTTTGTTTTGCCCTCTTCATAAAAACCATGGCAAAGCATCATCAAAACCTTCCAAAGCTTAAAGAAAATCACCAAAACCCATAAGAAAAAGTTTGAGATTTTACCTCCATAAGTACCAAATCTTGAACCAAGCCTTTTGAACTTGCTTTAAACATGATTTGAGCTTGGAATTCAACAAAATTTTTGAGAAAGAATTGCTTTGAGGTGGCGGTTTTTAAGGAAGAAAATGGAGCCTTTTTTTGGTTTCTTTTCTTCCTTTCTTTATGTCTTATCCTTTCTTTCCTTCTTTCCTTCCTTTCCTTTTCACGTTTCACTCTTTTCTCTTTTTTTTCCTTCCACCGTGGAGACCAAATTGTGGTCTGTTATATTATGAAATCATTCAACATTTTTTTTTCTTTTTCTTTTTTTTTTTTAAAAGATGGTGAGTCACCATGTAATCAAATGGGTTCCCTTTAGTGGCTTTAGGTGATTGGGCCACATTTCATGATGTGGTGGCCCAATCAAAATCCATTGGGTGTCCACTAAACTTTTAATGCAGCATAAATTTAAACTGACAGTATTTTTTTATACTACCGGTGTTCTTTTCTATATTGTTCATGAGGTCCCACAACCTCCAATACTTATCTACATCCACCACTTAACGTAATTCCAATGTTATCTAACTTTGTATAATCTATATTTATACTAATAGTATTTTTCTTATATTGTACAGCATTCCTTATTCATCTATATTCATCAAATAGTATTATTTCTATACTGATTTAACTTAAACAATCTAATTTCTGTATTGCTTAACCTTAAATAGTCTAATTCCTACACTACATTATTTTTACAATGTAATTTTAATACTGCATAACTTTATCAGTGTACTTTCTTACATTGTATTATTTTAATACTGTATAGTTTTTTATATTAGTATACAGTATTTTTTTCTTAAACTATATTTTTTGTCTTAACATAATCCTTAACTTAATGCATTTTTGTTGTGCTTAAAATGCTTGGGTGTTACACCTCTGACCTAAACGAAGTCGTCTCTTCCCTCCTCGCCGAGCTCAACCTCATCCACCTCTCTGACACCCTTCTAGGCCAGGGCCTCTCCGGTGGCGAACGACGACGCGTTTCTATCGGATTGAGCCTTCTTCGCGACCCGGCCGTCTTGCTCCTCGACGAGCCAACCTCGGGACTCGACAGCACCTCCGCTTTCAACGTCATGCAGATCCTCAAGTCCATTTGCGTCTCTTGTCGCCGGACTGTCGTTTTGTGCATCCACCAACCAAGCTTCAAATCCTCTCAATCATCGATGGCATACTCTTGCTCTTCAAAGGAACCGTCGTTCACCACGGAACGCTCTCTTCACTCCAATCTTTCTTGCTCAGCAATGGCTTCACCGTCCCTTCACAAGTCAATCCATTGGAATACGCCATGGAAGTTCTTAATCAGCTTCATGAGTCAAAATCCATAACTGATCATGCTTCTTCTACCACGAATTCTCCTGATGATAATCACGATAAAGAGGCAAGAAATAGTTGTAAGACGGTGAGGTATAAAAGCACGAGAATTCACGAAGTTCTCACTTTATACAACAGGTTTTGGAGGATCATTTACAGAACAAGACAGCTTTTGTTAACCAATACATTGGAGGCTCTATTCGTGGGACTTGCTCTTGGGACGATTTACATCAACATCGGATTTCACAAACAAGGAATCGAAAAGAGATTCGGTCTTCTCGCTTTTACTCTCACTTTCCTACTCTCTTCGGCAACAGAAGCTGTTCCGATCTTCCTCGACGAGAGGCCGATTCTTTTGAGGGAAACGTCTAGCTTTTATAGACTCTTCTCTTATCTGATAGCCAACACACTCGTCTTTTTGCCTTAGTTGCTAGTTATCGCAATCATATACTCCGTCTCGGTCTATTTCCTCGTAGGTCTTTGCTCTTCTTGGCAAGCTTTTGCTTACTTTGTTTTGGTCATATGGATCATTGTTCTAATGGCAAACTCGTTTGTTCTCTTCTTGAGCTCTTTGGCTCTGAATTGCATTGCCGGCACTTCACTGGTTACAATACTTCTCGGGGTTTTTTTTCTCTTCTCCAAGGAAAATTTGCCCAAGTACTGGCTGTTCATGCACTTCTTTTCGATGTACAAGTATGCGCTTGACGCGCTTCTTATCAACGAATACGGATGTCTCGTATCGACTTGTTTTTTGTGGTACGAGGAGAGCAAGGAGTGCATGGTGACCGGAGGCAATGTGTTACAGAAGAGAGGGCTTCACGAGAGGCAGAGGTGGACCAATATTTACATCTTCATTGGGTTCTTTGTGTTATATCGAGTGCTTTGTTTTGCTAGTTCTCATCAGAAGGGTTGCAAGTTCGAAAAAATGATTCAAGAACCCCGAGTTAAAGTACTAAAAAAAACAAAGCGTTCTTTACTTTATTGTTAGTTTTTCTTTTTCTCATCTTGGTGTAATTTGTAATGTGCATTTCATAATTGTTTCTAGAAATAAAGCAAGAAAATTTCTGTGGCAAGACGAGAAGGGGGAAAAGAACAGATATACAGCTACTCTTTTGCTTCGTTTTGTATTTTTGGAGGTAATGAAACGACGTAGGTTCGATAAATTGTTCCAATCACAAATTTTTATACATTAATTTCCTTACTTTCTTCTTTAAAAACCCAAACACTGTTGTTTGCCCTTTCATTCTTTGTATTTTTGCGCTATATCTACCTGTTTTTCCTTTCAAGGGGGAAAAAGAACATAACTTTGCAGATTTTAAAATTGTATTTGTGGTACATAACGTACGTTAAGTGGAATGCTCCTAATGCGCATTAATCTACGTAACGAAAAGCGGTTTTAATGTGTACGATGATCATTTTAGCGTTACATTAACATTTAATATTTGCATTTTTCATACTCAATATTGTTTTCGATCTTAAGTGAAAAATATTGCATGTGAGCTTGAATTTTTGTTGGTGAATTAGTTGGTGAAAAGGGGCAGTACTTGATCGGTCTTCTATTAATTTTAGCTGTTCCAAAATAGATAGCTGCATTAATTTTAATTAGTTTCTCTTAATTATTTAATTTTCGGGACTTTCATGTAGTAGATAATGCGCACTCCACTGATGGATGATTGCTCATGTTTTGTTCTGCATGTGATGGATCTAGAATCTTAACCAACAACTTTTTATACAATAAATATATACATATATATATATATATATGCATATATCGTTACTTGACGAAACGTACCATTCCTTGAGCTTGTATGATTGGCCAAATAGCTCTAAGAGCTTATGCAAATTACCTCGTAATATTGTTGACTTTGGAAAGAACCGTTTGCTGAAAAAGTTCCAGAAATCCCCCTTTTATTTCATTCTATTTTATTGGATAGTAAATAGCCCCTTTTATTTTATTGCATGTTCTATATAATTTCAGATCTCTCATAAGTGTGTTCTAAAATTCGTGGTCACGGGTGCTTTCAGCAAGTGATGAAGGGTGCTACTGGAATAAGAATCCAAAAGTGTCAACCTCGTTCGTAAGATCTTTGCCGGTTTCGGAGTTTAAGTTTCAAATGCCGATGATTTTGTTTGCTTTCGATTGTTTCTCTTGAATGAGCGCCTTGTTCACGGGCACATCTTTTTGTTTTGTCGCCCGGGAACTTATAATTGATGCTACATGCCTCCCATGCGGCCATGACTACCTGCACCTTTCGTTGCATTCCTGCTTTGTCCCTTTTTTTATGTGTATTAGTAGTCATCTTCTGCAAATGAAAAGCTGAAAACAAACATAATTTTCCTCCACCAAAAATAAACATTATTAAATATATATTCAATAATCAAAACAAATCTTTGCAAAGAAAAAACAACATAGCGTTAATTTTTAATACAGTTCTAACACTGTTCTTCAAAAAAATTATTTTCATTTTCACACTCAAAACAGAATCGTTCTTTTGAAAACACTTTCAAATTGATCAGATTGTTATAGTTATATGTTTAATCACATCACGTAATTCTATGTGTTTTGATCGATCAATGTGATTGTATGTTTGATTGATCGAAGTGAGTGGTATATGTTAATTACATTGATCGATCATATATATTTTTAAATGGTGAAGGTAAAAAATATTAACGTGACAAAATATTGGCGTATCGTTGCTTTTGACTTTGATTAGGTACATTGATCCCCTAAAAAAAAGTTGTAACAAGGGGAAATAACAACAAAAGGATTAATTCTACATCTTCAATGCAAGTATTAATATTAAAAAGTTTAAAAATAATATATTAAATATATTATTTTATTTTAAGATAAATTGTTCAATTGGTTCCTAATCTTTTACGAAAGTAAAGTTTTAATCTCTAATTTTGTTATTTTTTAATTCCTAATCTTTTATTTTAATGGTTGAGGGATTATTTTAATAGTTAAATCATTAAATTTTATTGTTAAAATTGGTTGGATATTTTTTTTTAAGTAAAATCACTATATTCCTTCAAATAATTGATAAAATTAAAAATTTAACACACAAATTTATTAAAAAAAGCTAAAATAGAAAACCCATTTGTCCCCTCCTCCTCCTCCTCCTCCTCCTCCTTCTTCTTCTTCTTCTTCTCTGTTCACTCACCATTGTACAAATATAAATCATTTTCGTCTCAAAAAATTAATCAAAGAAAAATTCAACCAAAAACCCAAAAGCAATCAAACAATCAATAATCAACATAAAATACCAAATCAACTAAAATAAAATTCACAATTAGCAAACAAAAACAAAGAACAAAGAACAAAGCCAAACAGCCTTCCTTGTTGCCCACCACCCCGCCTCCCACACCGACCACCCCTCCTCCGTGCCCAATCACTCCAACCCATCCTTCTTGCCGTTAAGCCCAGCCCCGTAGCACCTAGCCCTCTCTGTCTCGTCCAACCCTGTTGCACCCCCTTCCCGTCGTAGCCCATCCCTATCCAACACAATCACCAAAACTAAAACCAAAAAAAAAAAAAAAAAAAAAAAACTCGAACCAAACGCAGAAATTAACAACACAAAATTTTAGAGAAAACCCAAGCAGCTGACTTGGGTCCTCCTCCTCAAGGCCCATAGATCTGACTCTACAAAATTCAAAAATGTTAAACCCGATAAAGGAGACTATGAGGAAGCCGTGACAAAGCTGGGTTATCCAAGGGAGGCCGCAACGAGCTGGGTCCGATAGAGGGACTAGGTATAGAGAGAGAAAGAGATGGGCGAATATATACTGGATGGTGGCAGGAAGACAGCAGCGGTGGTGGTGATGGTGAGGGGGATGCTGGAAGAGATGAAGATTTGAGGTTGCAGGGGGGACGATTGAAGAGGTTTGATTTTGGATTTTTAGGTTTTTTTTCTTATAAAAAGTAAGATTTCTAATTTTGTAATATGCATTTATTGTTTTTTTACTTTTTTAATTGTTTTTTTATGTTTTAATTTTAATTTTTTCAAACATAATATTTTACTAAAATACCCTAAATATAGTGGCCATTTAATCCGTACATGTGGTTAATTTTAATAGCCAACCGTTAAAATAGTCCATTAGCTACTAAAATGAAAGGTTGGGGACTAAAAAATTAAAAAAAAAAATAGGGATCAAAATTTCACTTTCGTAAAAGGTTGGAGACCAATTGAGCAATTTACCATTTATTTTATGCTCTAATGTATAATGCTATTTTGAACATTATATCTATCTTTTATCATAATTATTAAGCCTTAAAACTTATATAAATAAACTTTAATATTAAAAAATTTAAAAGTGATAATGTTATGATAATTAAAAAATCAATGTATTAACCAACAAGAATCAATATCAAATTTGTTATATACTAGTGGCAAACATATAGCAAATTTGACTAGGGGTGTTCGTGATCAGTTTAGACAATTTTTTCTCTAAACTATCGACCAAATTAAAAATAAATTTTATTTTTGAGTAGTTTGGGCGGTTTCAATTTTTTATAAAACCAAATCATTTATAAGCGGTTTAAGTTTAAAATTAAAAAAAATTTCAATATTTGACAAAAATCATAAAATTCTAAAAGTTCAGTTAAACTAATTAGAACTAAATTAAAAAGTCAAAAGTACAACTAAATAACATAAAACAATACAATTTTATTTAAACTTAATAAAGCCTATCCATTTGTATGAATAAACCTCTTATGTGTTTAATTATAAAGCGTGAAAAGCTTTATCTTATATGTGTAAAACCTCTTTAATGACTAATAAAAAATGACATATATAAAAATTATCCCACGTAAAAACATTTCAAAAATAAAAAATTATATATAGGACGGTTTAGTGAGTGGTTTGGAGGCGATATAGGCGAATATTTTAGGTGGTTTGTGGCTGCAAACTGCTAATCAAACTGTCTAAAATCATTTATGTAAAAAATCACTTAAACTATCAAAAATACAAAAAAAAAAAAAGCAACGATTTAGTTCAAATTGGACGGTTTGAGCATTTTGCTGAATTTTTTGAATATCTCTAAATTTGACATAAAAATAACACTATATTAGGTTGTTTTTTATACTGAAATGTTAAATTTATAATTGACGTATTAATTTAGCATTAGATTAAAGACCCTCTAATCCTTTGGAATAAATTCATTCCCAACACATAACAGGCCACACGGTTGGGCTTCGGCCTATTCAAGAGTCAGCCACTTAGGCACATATGAGGGGCCCTCTCTCTTCTAAAGTTAAATCTCTCTTTTTTTCTTTTCTCTTTTTTTTCTGTAAATAATTCAAATCAATGAGTGGGAGGGGAGTGAAGGAGAGGGTTTTGATGATGAAAGACGCAGCGGTGAATGCGATGGGCAATGGTGGGTCCTCTCGTTTTGCATTGACTGACTTGATTGATAAATGGAAGAAAAACTCAGCTACGTTAATATAGATTAATTATGATATCCACAGCTATTATTATCGCCATCTCATTCACGGATTCTTCCAAATATGTTAGCTTTGAATTTTTTGGTTTGATCTATAGATTATAGGGTTGGTCTTTAGCGCAGCAATTGTCCATCTCTTTGTTCAGAGATGTTACTTTGTTTGTGGACATTCATGTAACTTTTATTGTGTTTGCATGTAATATTTAACAAAGACAGTTAAAAAAAAGTAATATTGGATATTACATTTTAAGAAATTGAAAGTTATACAAAGCATATATAAAGTTAAACTTTCAATGAAGAATTTTATACCATACTATTATAGTGTGAAACTTAAGACTTACTTATAAATTATAAACTGCATGGTTTAAACTGAAATTTCATTGTAGAACTGTATATTGTAGCATGCGAATGCTTTAGAGTGTAACATACTTTTAATTTATACTATAGCACGTAAGAGCTTTTTACTATTTACAGATTAAACTGTGGAGTCTAAACCACTCCCACACACACCCTAACCAACAATCCTTTTCCTGATTCAAATTTTATTTCTTAGTTTAAATTTTACACTTTCAAACTAACGTCTGAATTTCAGTTCAAACCATACAGTTCATAATTTATAGGTAAGTCTTAAGTTTCACACCATAGTGATGTGGTATAAAATTCTTCATTGAAAGTTTAACTTTGTATATACTTTGTATAACTCTCAATTTCTTAAAATATAATATTTAATATTATATTTTTGTAACTGTCTTTATTAAATATTACATGCAAACTACATGAACGTCCACAAACAGAGTAACATTTTTGAACAAAAAGAGGGACAATTGTTGCACTAGAGACCAACCCTATAATTTATAGATTAAACTAAAAAATTTAAAGCTAACATATTCGGAAGAATCCGTGAATGAAACGGCGATAATGATAGCTGTGGACATCATAATTACTCTAATATTAATGTCTCAGAGTTTTTCTTCCATTTATCAATCAAGTCAGTCAATGCAAAACGAGAGGACCCACCATTGCCCATTGCATTCACCGCTGCGTCTTTCATCATCAAAACCCTCTCCCTCACTTCCCTCCCACTCACTGATTCCGAGTCCATCAACTCTCTAACTCGCTCCTCCAACTCAGCTCCACTCACCAACCGGTCCCCCTCTCCCGACTCGTTCACTGCCAAAGCCACCCTCATCTCCTCCACGAGGAACAGCCTATTCATCCTCTGCTCCGCGTACAGCGGCCAAGCCAACATCGGAACTCCGACGCAGACCGATTCCAGCACCGAGTTCCACCCGCAGTGAGTCACAAACACACCCACCGAGTCATGACTCAGTATCTTCACCTGCGGGGCCCATTCCCAAACAACCAGCCCCCTCTCTTTTGTCCTCTCTAGAAACCCCTTGGGGAAGAAATTCCCATGATCATCTCCGCGTGCTGGGTCCCTCACCACCCACAAGAACCTGTGTCCACTGTTCTCCAATCCCACGGCCATCTCGAACAACTGCTTCGCCGAGAAAATTCCCTTGCTTCCGAAACACAAGAACACCACGCTTTTACTCGGTTGCTGATCAAGCCAACTCATGATCATGCAGTTCTCCTCTTGATCATGACAATCTTTATCCTTCCCAGAATAGGAAACAACCGGTCCCACGCAGAAAATCGGCGGCGTGGATTTCCCCGGCACGCAAAGCCCGTCACGTAAAGCTGTCAGAGGCTTCTCTTCGAGCGACTCAAACGTGTTTACGATGATTCCGCTCGATTCCGTCATGTGGATCGCGGTGTCGTAGAAATAGTTAAAGATCCTAGCCGTCCGATCCTGAATCGTCGACGGAATATCCGTCGGCGGAATCGGAGGCAATCCAGGGACAGAGACGGGAGATTCTACGTCTCTGAAGCTCTTCCCGCTCTCGCGGTCTAGAGTGGGGATGTGGAGAAAGAACGCGAGGCCGCTTGCGTTGGTGGTGAAGAAATAGTAAGTCAGAATGCCTAGAGTTCTAGAAACTTCAAACACGGCGTCGCAGAAGAAGTCGATGATGAAGGCTTTGAGTTTGGCTTTCCGGGACATTGACAGAAGGGTGTTGTGGATGTTGGGTTTGTGGAGACGAGGGAGCTCGAAAAACAGCTCGGAAGGGGAGAGGTTTGGAGGGATATCAGTGTCCGGGATGGGTGGGAAAACGTGAAAGGTAATGTTTTTGGCGGCGGAGTAGATGTGTTGGTCGGAGTTTGGAGGCGGGTCGAGGATGAGGATTGTGATGGAGAAGGTAGGGTGGTGGGCGAGAATGAGCTTGGCAAGCTCTATCATGGGGACCAAGTGGCTCTGCATGTTTGATAATGGAAACAAAACTATAGCATCGTTTTCTTCCATGGTGATGAATATTGTTGAATGGCACCGGAATCTGCCCATGGCAACTTATTAAAGAAGGCTTCATTTATTGAAGCAGTTTCGATTTAATTTTGTCTACAGAGAGACACGGTCGTTGTTTACCCACGTCAAGTTGATTTCCTTTTCTTCTAGAAAATATACGTCAATATCAAACAGTTATGTTTTAAAAAATAATAAAAATTAATAGTTAAAATATTTTTATTGTAATATATAAAAATTTAATATTATAATTATTTTATTATTGTTATTATAATATTTAAAAATTTTATATTATTTATAAGTAAATTTATGATAAAAACTGTAGCCTGGTATTCAACCAAACAACCGGTTAAAGGTGGGCTGCCACTCGAGTCTCGAGAAATTGAGCTCTATCGTAGCTTTGTCCCATTCAAAAAGTAGCAGCCATGTGTTTTGCTGCAATGGTCTTCGGTGATAAATATACGATGGAGACCGCCCTTTTGATAATTATCATTCAAGTGGAGTGCATGCTAGCGCTATGCATTTAGGGCGTATTTAACAAACAACAAAGGAATATAATGAAAAAAATAATAATAAGACTAGGAAGGAAAGCAAAGTAGTGATAATATGGATTTTTTTCCTGAAGTTTTTAAATTATTTAACGATGTAATTAGAAATTTTATTCTTTTTTAGTATTTACTTACTTAAAAATAGGATATCTTCTAACTATTAAACAATCATTTAAATTTAAACATTTGAGTAAATATGACATCTTTGCCTTTGATAGGAAAATAAAACTTAGGGGTATAAGAGAATTGGTCTTTTCTTTCCTATTTTTTATATTGTATGGAGCTCACAAAATTCTTATTATTAATTTTATAAGTAAACAGTAAACACAATATTTGAAAGAAAAGTAAAGCATTTCTTATTTTTTCGTTCCCATCTTTGATGCTAAACCAATTACATGCCCTTGGTGCTATGTTTTTCGTGAAAATTTATAATTGTGACCACTTAGTCTTTAAATTTTTTAGGCAAATTCTAGTCCAAAAAGTTTAGTTTATAATTAATAAAAACTATATACAGCCTGTTGATTCATGGTCATTATGACTATATCACAACTTGTTATTGTAATGATCAAAAAAATCCTAAAATAAATAATATAATTTATATATTTAAATCAAGAATTTTTTAAAAAATATCATGCTAATTTTTATGACTGAAGAATCTACGGATTAACAGAAATATTTCATAAAATTCTATAGCAAATTTTAAAGTTAAAATTTATTAATCTTTGTGATGTAATAATTCAATTGATAAATTCTTTCACGATTTAAAGCGAAAGAAATTTCAATCCATAAATTACTTAAGAATTTTAATAACAAGAATTTTCATGTGTAGAATGAAGTATATAGTGTATTGAAAAACACTTTAAAGCTCAACAATATTGGTAGTAATTTTTGTAGAAAATGCTACATGAGCTTGAATTTAGCGAATTCCACTCATATAGTTTAGTAATTTCAGTCGAAAATACTACGCAAGTTCAGATTTAGTAAACTCCAATCATAGTTTAATAATCAAAGTTACCCAAAATTCCTCTCTCAAGAAGTTTATGACCTGCCGTAGGATTCCGTTGACTCATAGTTAAGTAAATTTGTGTAATATGAATTTATAGAATAAAAACTAATAATCACACAGTAGTAATTAAAGATATAATTTAACGGTAAATTCAAATACAATTCTACTAAAAAATAAAGAGTTTGAATCTTTTATGTCCAAGTTTAAAAATAATAATAATCACATAATATAGTTTACCATAATATTGCGACATAAAAGGGAAAAAAATTCATGATTCCATACATCGTCTTCAAGTCTCCTTATGATCATAGCCAATTATTCATGATCTGTGGACAACTCTGTGGGCAACCCTTTGATCAACATTTTGAGATTTTCATGGCAGTTTTATACAACCATTTGGCTGCATATAGTTGAATAAAAACATCAACTTTTGGCTGCACCTTATGGGCGAGTGCAAGAAATGCACAAGTGTGGCCAGACTGTGAGTTAAACGCCCGCGAGGCGCACTGTTGGAAGACAACTCAAGATTGGGCGTTGATGCGGTTGAGCTGGCCGAATTGAATGCAATCATGTCGTCAAAACCGATGAAGGCTGACACAAAGAAAGAGAAAAATAAGTGTTTTTACTCCGAATTTAACATTGTTTTATGCCGTTTTGTTTCGTTTTTACTGCGTACTTTAAATCTCTATATAAATATTTAAACTAAAATTCATTATTTTACACAAAATATTTATAAAAATTATACAAATACTTTTTTAAGCTAAAATAATTTAAAACACAAAAAATACATATTACACGGTTTTTGTCAAATTAACGCCAAATAGTTATTTACCACACAAACACTTTAACGTCTATTTGAGAAAACGGTAAGAACCAATTGATTAAAACTGGGCTTTCAAACAAATAGTGATTAATTAAATAAAATGACATTTATTTGTTTATTTTGGTTGTTTGTATACATTAATAAATATAAAAAAAAATCCTATGATTGTTAATGTAATTGTAAATTTTAAATATAATTGTTACATTTATTGGGATTAAATTTGTAGATAATATTCTATATAACTCATAATAAATTAATTAAATTTTGAGATCTTTAATTAAATACTACACAAACAAATTAATCCTATTAAATATTTATATTGTCAAATTTCTGGCAAAAGAAAAACTCTAGTTTGATCATTGTTCCTATTAAGTGCGTAAAAACGCATATCTTTATAAGGTGAAATATCATAATTTTACAATTTTATTTGTCATTAAATCATTTAATTAAGCATAGATGAAGAATATATAGGCCAGTTGTAGATAATAGAAAATTTGAATGTCCTTCTATGAAACTAATGTGAATGTTGACCAAACTCAAATAATTAATTTAGCCTGTGAAGACAATATTCACCCTGTATATTAAGATCAATTCAGGACAAAGATATTGCTTTTTTACTTAATTAACCTATGTATTTAACGACCAAAACATCAATTATTTAATGAGTGAGATAATGCCTTTTTTAACGACTATGATATTGCTTTTTTTTTTTTTTTGCTGATCATATTCAGTAGCTATAATCTATAGCTAATTACTTTATAGATTGACCTATGGGCAAATGCTCATGGAATTTAACATTGAGAAAATGTTAAGCATATAAATTATAAAAACGATGTATATATAATTAAGTTACATTTTAGGTCTAAGAAATGTAATTACTTAACAACATGATTATGAGATTAACATGTTTTAGTAACCATAAAATTTAATTACTTATGTATCCTGTAAAAATAGATCATGACATTACAAAAATTTGTATAATGGGATTATCATGTTCAAGAATGAAAATTTTGATATCGGTGAAAATATCGGTATTTCAATTTTACAAAAATTTCAACAAAAATATTGACATCGATGGAAATTTTGACAAAAATTATGAAAAATTTATGTTAAATATATATCTTTAATACTTAAAGATACAATAAACATTAAAAAGAAATATAAATAAACATAGCTACATAATAAACTTCATATATATTAGATTTGTCAATACCAAAATTTTGAGGCAACTCAAACATGGTTGAGACTCTATCTTAATTCAAACAATACTAGTGTCATAACATGTTATTTAAGTAGTATTGAATATAATTATAAATATGCCACATGTAGATTTGTTGACTTTGTCCCGCTGTATTTCTATGAATGGGAAACTATGAATTCTACCAATTGTTTGTCTGAGATAGTGACGGTATGCTTGGATGAGGATAATTTAAAAATTCTATAGCCATCATATTTCTGATAGATTATTTATTAAAATCCATTAAATTTTATACTTTTTGATATTAAAAAATTTGTCAAAATTTTCTCGATATGTACCGAAATTTTGTACAAAATATACTACAGATTTTCTGTTATCATTAGTTTCATCAAAATTTACTGATATTTCTATTATTTTGCTGAAATCAATAATAATACAATGGAAAGATATTTTTGGACCTCCAAATTTCCACCGAAATTTTTGAAATTTCCCTAAGATGTTCATCTTTGATCATGTTACAGCATTTAAAGAACGTTATATCATATATGTGTATAAAAGAGGATAAATATGGCATGATAAGAAATATTTAATGATAAGTTTGATCACTATTGAATGTTTTATGAGATTAGGCCATTTAGTTTATGAAGGCATCTAAATTGATGAAAATGTGTATTTTTTACGTTGAGCATTTGTTTTGAAGCCCAATTTCAAACCAATGGTTTCAGTTTAAAATGAAACTCTTGTTTGGACCAGCACCAGTTAGAATTATAAATTGTGGTTCAAACTCATTTTTTGTATCTAATCAATATTAGTTTTAACAATTTGGTTCTAATCACTAACCTAAATAGACACTAAAACGTTTGTGTAGTAAATAACTACTTGGATCTAATTTAGCAGAAACCACATAATATATATTTTTAGTATGCTTTTTGTGTTTTAGATTATTTTAGTTAGAAAAATATTTGTGTAATTTTTATAAATATTTTGTGTGTAAAATAAATAATTATAGTTTAATTATTTGCATGTAGATTTAAAGTACGGAGCAAAAACAAAGTAAAACGTATAAAAAATACCAAATTCGTAGTCTAAAACGATTCAAAAAGAAATAAGGGCCTGCGTCTTTCGCCATGTATCATTCTAAGAACATTTATCTACTTAAGGCCCGTTTGTTTTGTAGTTTGAATCATTTTGCTACAGTATTTTCTCTCATAAAAATTTAAATCTTCATTCAAAAACTCTATTTAAATACTTGAACTAAACGAGCTTTATAATTACATATTTCTTTATTCATTTTTTGTGTTCTTTAGCTGAACCGGTTTGTAGGTTAAAGGCAAAAATCCAGTGTGTTACCAACCACAATAGCTACTTTACTCTCTCGCCCAACAACCGATTATATTGAGGTCAAGATAAAACATCCATGCCCGAAGGTGAACGTACAGTGGCGTTTCCACAAGAGAATTTACTTAAAAAAATATCAAAACAAATAAAAAAAGCAAAAATAAATACATCTACATGCCTTTTCTAATTCTAGCACAACCACAAGTTTTGTCCATGTCATCGAAGTGACATCTTACCGAGTGTAACAATGTCAACTTTGGCATTATTGTCCTGCCAAAATAATTGTTTGGTAGAACGGATACTTTACAGGGGTACGGGCAATCCATGTGAGTTTGTTTTGAAATCGTCTTCTTATAAGCTGTTTCACACTGCGTTGAAAGAATTAACCTCCGCCACATTTTGTTTGTTTTCCTATAACTACTGTCATGAAGCCTATTAGGGTTGTGCTTGAGGCCGTTTTCCAGAAACACCTCTTTAAAAGATCGGCTGTTGTACTCGCTAGAAGTCATCAGGAAGACAATTCGTTAGCTTTTGACTTCGGCCTTTCCCCCCAAGGTACTCTACAGGCCTCCTCCGTTGGCTGCGACGCAAGTCCTCACCTCCTCGAGAAAGACGCGTGCTTGGGTCCGATTATCAAAGCCTGCAATCAGGCAACCACTCGTCACAAAAAATCGACATATGGGCTCGCTTCCACTGTCAGATGGAGGCCAATTTACTGACAAAGGCCATGACACATGTTACCTACCCTATGACAGGCCTTGATATGACATACGAGTTATTGGTGAAAACCACCTAACATTCGGTTCCAGTAGTAGCCTATAAATAGAGCGCATTTACTGTAGCTTCAGGCTGACGTGCTCATTTCCAACTACCTAGCTCCTATTCTTTGCCAAAGAGGACCTGTTTTGGGCGTCGAAAAGCCCTTATCTTGTGCCATACCAGTGTCATCCTTTACCTTTGAAGCGTCATTGTCCTTGTTACAGGTACGTTTAAACAGGCCGAGACAAGTAGAAAAAAGATATACAAACACCATATGTAGCCGCACATAGTGTTAATTCGTCACCAGCTTTGGTAAGCATTAACAATGCCCAAATGTACTTAACACACTATTACAATCATAAGCATCGTTCCTTATGCTTAATAAAATATAATCTCATATACACCAGCTTTACAAAAGCATCCCTTTAATTTTAACTAAATAACATTTAGGCCAGCCTATGATCTCTAAAATGACGTATGAATCGTGCGAAGTCAACATCACGTGTCTAGCGGTATATATTTGAGTAGTGTTTGTAGATCATCCTAGTCGTTCGATCCTTGAAGTACCAATTACATACCAACGGAACTAGAAAAAAAAAAAAAAAAAGTAAGATACCAACGGAATATTAGACGGTGGATTAGGTCGTTGGGTTGGGAGGGACATCATGTATGTATTATTATCAAATGTTGGGATAAGAGGTCATTGTAGGTGAGGTTGGCAAAACCTATACAGCATGGGGGACCCAGGTGGCCCCCACGCCTGTGAATGCAAACAATACTTATTAAGTGTGGTGACCGCCATAAGTTTCGCGAGCTTGCTATAATTGAAGGAATTTATCCTTGCGAGACGTTCAAGAAGTGCGTGGTTGAATGATTTTTTCTTTTTTTTTTTATGAATAATATATCTGCAGGAATAAGTGCTTTGATGAGTGATCCTGGTTTCGCTACGTCGACAAACGGATAGGGCAAGTAATAGGGAAGTAGTGGAAGGCTGGACAGCCTTTTTTTTTTTGATGACTAAGGCCTCCACTAAGTGCTTCGATGTGTGATCCTGGTTTCGCTACGTCGACAACCGGATAGGGCAAGTAACAGGGAAGTAGTGGAAGGCTGGACAGCCTCTTTTTTTTTTTTTTTTTTAATGAGTAAGACCTCCACCCAGATAGAAACAATTTATTAAAATGAGACAGAAAGTACCAGAGTATAACCAAAGATCTAAAAACTAAAAACTGGGTATACAAACAGATTTAAAAAACCTACTTAAGAGCCTGTATACCTATCGACAGAGCTAAACGAAACTCTAACCTTAAACAGAGCTAAACTCTTACAACTCGTTTATCCTAACCACCACAAAAAAAAAGAAGTGCACCTTACTCATGGCACCACCCAATAAGCCAAAAGACATGGAGAAACCAACCTCTAGACTAAACCCAGCCTGCAAATACAACACAAAACAACAGACACAACTTAAAGGGCCAGTGGGAAAATTGTTATCTTAATTTCACTAAACACAAAGTACGAAAATAACACAAAACATAAAACCAGAGCGCAGTCTCCATCGCGATCCATAAATCTGAGGTCCCTCAACACCAACCACCCGAAAACCTCAACCACCCAACTCTGGCCACTTTCCCACTAGAGAGTTCCAACAACCCGTCCTTGGTTATCCTCCCGGCCAGACCAGATCTACCTCAATCTGCCCTTAAACGATGGTACAAACCGACCCCCAGCCATGGGTAGGCCCCTCAATGCCGGCGAATGGCAAAGGATGGCCAAATCTAGCCAACCCATGACACCCCCACACGATCGAGCCATCACCCACCCTCAACCGACCCAGCCCGATCCTAAAGGAGATCAAAGCTCGATGCCAACTCCTCCCTCCTCAGCGTCGAACCTAGGCCAGTGGTGGAAGTCCTTCCCTCCCGGCTTCACACTCGAAAACTAACCAAGCAAAGCCTTCTCTTGTGGCAACACGAACTCTGACGATGTACAGATCACCCGACGACAACTCTTCGAACAAAAAAGGGCGGTCGACAATGCGCCGGCCCACTAGCCTCGACTCTCTCTCTCTACACTTCTCTTACTCGTTCTCTCTTTCTCTCTTCAAAAATAAGTTAAAAATTATGATTTTTGGCTGGATAACTTTTTCAAGGTTAGTCAATTTTGTGTTGAGTTATTGTAATATATATAGGTGTTCAATGGTAACAAAAAGCACTTGCGATGTGATGCGTATTTCAAAATGGATTGTGAATCTGGATCCATATGGTTAAAATTTAATCAAACCATCTTATCTAAATTTGTGTTTGGAACAAAAATTTTGAATTGTGTTTAGTTTATAGAAATCTAGTTTAAGACCCAGATATGAAATTTTTGATTTGAAACTCTTCCACTGCGGTTAAAAAAAAAATCAGAATTTTCACTTTAAAAAAAAAATTAATCACATAAATTTTAACATGCAAACTATATTCTCGATCAATGCATTTGGATGCTAGAATCCAATTATATATTATTGCGCTATTTATTGGATTTTTAGAGATGGTCATTTTGAGTGAGACCATTTTAGTCTTCATTTTTTTTTTCTTTTTTAGGTATATTAGTTATAGTTGTATTCTTCAGTTTTAATGACTAGTCTTAATTAGCTTATGATATTGAAGACAAACCGAAATTTAACAAAGGTAACTATGCATTCATGATAAAAATGACTGACTAAAATTTTCCACAAACAATCAAAAGAAGCGCAAAATGTTCTCTCAATGCTTTATAAATCTCTTCCTTTTCCTTTAAAAACTTTAAACTCCTTTCTCTTTGCACAAGAGGTCCCAATGATGTCGAAAAACTTGCAAAATTGTGAACTCACTGAACGACTGGCAGAAGTGCGTAAACTCAATCTTAAGTCGGAACTCCCTGTTTCCATCGGGCCTAGGCACCGGAGAGGAGACAAACAATGGGCGCGACAGTCATTAGAAACAAGAAAAAGAGAGTGTCAAGAGAAAGGGTTAAAGGGGCTCTTTAATCATTTTTAAAATATTTCTTCTTTTCATTGTTTTAATTAGTACTTTCCATAGCCGCAACCTACGGTTCAATGTTTTAGCATGCCCTTTCACACAATTCAACCATTCAAAATTTGATCCAACGGTGCTCCCAAATGTAAAAGTTATGTTCGAAACTTCATAGGTGTTGGATTGAAAGATAAATTTAATAATTGTAATATTTTCAATTCTAAATTATTTTTAAAAAAGTTTACTTTCAGAAATTCTAAAGCATTTAATGACATTTATGTGAACAATAATACAAGATATGATACTGCCTGTTCAGAGTACAAAAGTGTACACGTTGCTAACAATGCTGTTTTTGATTTTTTTAATCAAATTAGTAATAAGATATGCATTAAAGATGGTCTAATTTTGTTTTAAATCACAGATTTAGCTTTTATGTTTTTTTTTTGGTGTCTCATATTATATCCTTTAATAATATATTGACACGTTTGATTTCGGGAGTTTGGTTGCGGATTCAAGAAAGTACTGATAAGCCTTATCCTGACGATCAAGGATTGGCTTTATCATGTCTAGGGAAGGAATTGGCGGCGATCCTGGGATATTGAGAAGAGCGTTGTTGAGGTCTTTGAAGCTCTTTGGAATGGTTTCATGAAGAGTTGGAAGGTAAAGGAAGAGAGCTAAGGCAGCGATGCCGGAAGTGTAGAAGAAGTAAGTAGGGATGTTGAGCTCGGCGGGAACGGTGAGAGTGGTTCCGCAGAAGAGGTCCATGATGAAGGCGTAGATGGTGTGGTTTTGAGAGATGGAAACTAGGGCTTGAGATACGATGGGTTTGTTGAGTCGAATGACCTCGAAGGTCAAGGTTTCGTGGTGGGGTGAAGCGGAAGAAAGCTCGGGAGGGAGGGAGATGGGCGGGAGGTGGTGGAAAGTGATGGAAGGAGTGGCGGCGGAGACGGAGGCGATGTAAGGAGCGGTGTTGCCGGCGTTGTAAGGTGGGTTGGCGACGAGGATGTGGATGGAGAGTGAAGGATTGGAAGTGAGAATGTGCTTTCCGAGCTCAACCATGGCGATCAGGTGGCCAATGGCTGGTGTTGGGTAGAGAACTATTGACTCCATGCGTTTGAACCGTGTGT
The DNA here is from genome assembly GCA_025403435.1 of Artocarpus heterophyllus. NCBI lineage: Eukaryota > Viridiplantae > Streptophyta > Magnoliopsida > Rosales > Moraceae > Artocarpus > Artocarpus heterophyllus. Next base: position 360,090 of record CM046353.1, read on the forward strand.
CTCTTTTCAAAGACTCTGTGTCTCTTTATTTTGCTCACGTTGTTTACCAAAAATACGTCTCCGATATTTGAACGAGCTGTTAATGTTAAGGGCCCCACAGTTGTTTTTTAGCAATTACAAAAGGCAATCTCACGGTACTAGCTAGGGTTGGATATGATACGAATTCGACATATTTTTTTACGGGTTAGTATCAAAAAATTTGACCACAGATTATTTTAATGTCGACTTGAAATTGATCCGTCAAAAAATAGGTCGTGTTTGGGTCAACCGTCTGACACTAAAATGACTCGTTTCTGGCTCGTATTTAATTAATTAACTTTAAAAAAATTAACATTATTTCATATATAATATAAGCCCTTAAAAGATCAAACCCTACCTCTCTTATCACTCATCTTCTTGTTGAAGTGGTATAAAACTCTTCTAATTTTATGTTTTTTTTAATATTATATATATTAATGTAGGCGGGTCATAGGCGGATTGCGGGTGACAATCGGGTTACGGGTCAAAAATGGGTCGCGGGTCATTATTTTTTAACACTGTGCATAAAGAACGGGTTGACACGGGTCGTGTTCGTGTCAACCCATATCAAAACAGGTCGTGTTAGGGTTGAGAATTCTCAACCCGTTCGTGTCACGGGTCTCAACCCATTTTAGTGTCAGACGGTTGACCCAAACACGACCTGTTTTTTGACGGATCAATTTCAAGTCGACATTAAAATAATCTGTGGTCAAATTTTTTGATACTAACCCGTAAAAAAATATGTCGAATTCGTATCATATCCAACCCTAGCTAGTATTTAATTATTTAACTTTAAAAAAATTAACATTATTTCATATATAATATAAGCCCTTAAAAGATCAAACCCTACCTCTCTTATCACTCATCTTCTTATTGAAGTGGTATAAAACTCTTCTAATTTTATGTTTTTTTTAATATTATATATATTAATTTAGGCGGGTCATAGGCGGATTGCGGGTGACAATCGGGTTACGGGTCAAAAATGGGTCGCGGGTCATTATTTTTTAACACTGTGCATAAAGAACGGGTTGACACGGGTCGTGTTCGTGTCAACCCATATCAAAACATGTCGTGTTAGGGTTGAGAATTCTCAACCCGTTCGTGTCACGGGTCGGGTTAGTGTCGACCTAATTTTTGTAAAAATTAACTCCAACCCGACACTAACCCAACCTGTCAACCCGTTTTGCCATCCCTACTACTAGCCCACGCACGATGTTTAAGAAACGACGTGTACGTGAGCTATCCTTTTTTTTTGGGCACTTAGACTCACCATATTCACTTGCCAAGTGTATGTAAAGTATTCTAAAATAAAAAGTATTTTTGTATGTTAGCTAAATACAATATTTATTTTTAGGTTTTTTAAAATTCAAAAAATATCCCTCATGTTTTTTCAAGCATCTAAGAATCATCCATTTTTTTAGCTTTTTTTATTTAATTTGTCTTAAAATGACCAAACACTCCTTAAAGCACAAACACAATTCAAGATATATGTTGGGTTTTGCTAGCTTTCAAATCCCTTTCTTGTATTCACCATCAACATGAGTGAAATTTTGATCACTTATTTAAATTTTTTGAAGGATATAAGTTTTTTTTATTATTTGAAGAAGTGAAACGTTTAAAAGAAAAAAAGAACGAAGACTTAGTATTATTCGGTCATCTTACTATTGACCTCAAAAAAATTCAAATGAGTGTTCAAAATTTTTTAATGTTAAGTCTTCGTTCTTTTTTTTTTGTTTCACTTTTTTTTCAAATGAAAAAAAAAAAAACTTAATCCCTTCAAAAGAATTCAAATGGGTATTCAAAAATTTAGTCATTGTAAATCTAAGAAAGAGGTTTGTAAGGTAGCATAGCTCAACACATATTTTGGATGTGTCTGTGTTTCAAGGATGTTTTGGTTATTTTAAAAAAATTAAACCATAAAAGTTAAGAGAATGGATGGCTTTTTTATTGTTTAAAAAACATAAAGGATATTTTTGAAATTTTAAAAAACCGAAAGATAAATGTTGCCTTTACCTTAAAATACAAGGGATACATTTTGTATTTTTCTTGTACCATAGTATACTTTACATATACGTGGCAAGTTTTACATAGGCTGAACCCGTATTCATGCATGAACAGAAGTTCTTGTCATTCATATATTAAAAAGGTGTTTAAAAAATATGATTAGAATTAAAATATGATTAAAATTAAAACTTTTAAAGTTAAAACTATAATATATGAGAGCTTTATATTATATTTAACTTTTTTTTATTACTGTAGCATATAAAAATTTTACACTATACCAACTAAAATTTTTAGTTAAAACTGATTTTGTCAACAGAAATCATAATTTGTTCAATTATGATGCTTTAGCCAGTCCTTGAATTTACCGGTCCCTGCCCATTTGCCTTTCAGCATCCTCTAAAAATAGGGAAAAGAAAACATGGGGAAAAAAAATCTAAGCATTCAAAAACTTTATATTATAGCTTATTTTTGTTTTATATTGTAACATGTAAAAGCTTTATATTATTTGAGTTTAAACCATTAGTTTGAACCAAATTTTTCAAACACCCTATATAAGATTTATGTTCTCAACATCATAAAACTCTTATGGAGTGTTTGACAAGTTAATAAGAACTAAAGTTTTAAGTTAAAAAAATAAAAAATATAAAAGTTTTATATTGTACTTAGTTGAAACCAATTAGTTCTATCATTTCAAACACATGCCTAGTAAAAGGTGAGTTAAAAGGGTGTCACATTCCCAATTTTCTCTATCGTCCCCATTCTTCCTGTCGTTGGATCATTGAGCAGAACGCATACTCCATTGACTTTCACTATAGCGTTTGAGTAACTTTTACAAAGAATAAAGGAAAGGAGAGTGGATTAGTGATTTCATAAATACAAGTGCAACCAACAAATGCTCAGTTAATCTACTTTTTCTTTTTCCTTTTCTCCCAGCAGCTTAAAAATTTTTGAGATGTCTGAAATGCTCTTTATAGCCAAACTTCAGCCCCAGTAAAAAAATGGATTCGTGACACCAACTTCCAGTAAGGTATTTGATAGCTCACTTTCAAACTAAAAAAGCCTGCTCCCAACCATGACGAGAGAGAGTGCTGCGAGAAAGAAGTCTAGACATTAGACATTGTTCTTAAACCAGAAGCAAAGTTAACAATTGAAGACAAAGATGACATAAATTCTTCTTTTGGGCATTGATAAATTGGAAAAGAAAGGCAAAAAAAAAATCTCCTTGGAATCAACTAGTGTCTCCACTGTTGCAAGGCCTGGGCAAAAATTCGACATATTAAGTTGAACCTCATTCAATTTCTAAAACACAATTGTCAACCTTCTTAGCTAAGAACCACTCCAATGTCTACGCGACATATAAGGCTCTTCAAACACATTTAAGAAATCTTTCTTATATATAAATTAATATATACGTGTAAATTAAAATCAAGATGGCATACTCTTACCTCTTTAGCCCCTAGGCAATGCTCCTTACATATTGGTCGAGAGATGTGTTGAAAAGCTCACACCTACAAAATAAAAATGGTAACAATAACAAGTACCACTATTATAAAGTCAAAGAGACTACATGACCCTTTTTTTGTGAAAAACGACTAATCACCAAAAGACTGCCTTCTACCGAATTGTGATTGTCAGAAATAGTTAATTGATTATATCTTAACCCAAGTAACAAGACACAGTCATATATCTAACAAGCATACGAGATACCAACATTTAAGCAAATCTATTCATGGATAGGGTACCAATACAAACCAAATGATTTCACCGAACGGTCTTTATTCCTCCCCTTTCCGATGCTTGATCGTGCAGCGGTTAACACATTTTGCAATACGAATTACAATACAGAAAGAAATTGAAAATGATGTTGGCAACTCTTCAAAACCTCAAAGAAAATGGTGAAGATACGTCTGTTTTAGTAACAAAAACCAAACACAAAGACCTTCAGAGAATATGAATGGGACGGCTTGTAGAGATGAAGTGGACCAAAATCTTCACAACAGATATGTACTCAACATTCGCAATTGTCAAATCAAACCTATAAAAAAGGATTCAGCAAGTTTTTTTTTACCTGATTGGAGTTCCTGGAGAATAAAGAGGGTTTTTGACAACATATTCAACATACAAATTGTAAATGTACTTCAAGGCCTCCCTTAGGTCACCAGTCCTAGGATGAGCAACCAAAATAATCTGCAGATAATAACGCCACATATTATCAATTCTGCAGCAGAATATAAACAAAAACGTTCAAACATATTTTAAGCGTTGTTTCACTGAAAGGTAAAACCTTGTTTCCAAGCCACACATTCACAACGATTAGCTCAACTTTCTGCACTAATGCTAACAGTGGACTATGATTCCAACATTCATATACATGAAAGCCATTTGAAGGCCAATACTGATCAATGATCATGACTAGATGCGACTGATTACCATTGCAAACGGGTCATAACGAGAAATCAACAGTTGTTTTCCAATAAAGATAAGTTTTTTTTTTGTTATTTATTTATTTATTTCAGTTTAACTTAACAAATCAGATCAGATGGAAATTGACAAACTAAGAAAACCCGAAAAATGTATATAAATCGGTTGACCTTCAATCCAGAAGGAGTTTCCATGAAAGTGAGCTTGTAGGTATTCGTACAGAAGCTGTGAAAGGAGCAACCTTGACCTAGCAATTGTGGAACCCCTAGATTCCCTTTATCCGCACTGCAAACAAAAAGAAAATCCATTAACATCAACCAAAGAAGAAATTCGATCAAAGAAATTAGGATCGAGAAGAAGGGGAAGAGGAAGGTACGTGGTGGGGTCCATCTTGGCAGTCAAGGATTTGAGGGAGAAGAGCAAGCCGAACATGAGCTTGTGGTCTTGCTGGGGATTGAGGGTGCGAAGAGGACGATTCCACTCTCTGTAGAGCAAGCAAACGCCGTTCCTGTTGAACACGTACATCATGTGCGCGTTGTTCCCAGATGCCGTCGGCAACGGCGGAGACGGGCTGATCTCTGACCCGCCGAAGAATTGCATTCTTCCCTAATTCCGATCACTCCGATTTCAATTCCTTCCATATATATATATATATTTGAGAAAAGTTTTTAGCAAATCAAGACTCAAATTGTGTTGTACGATTAAGAATTTGGATCTCAAAGGCTTGCTTACCTCAGACAGAGAGAGTGAACTGCCAATTACGAAGTGCACGCGTGGGCAAGCGAAGGAGAGAGAGAGACAACAGAAGTTTGATGCTGTGAAAGGAAATAGGCAACGAAGTTGATGATACGGGGATTTTGATGTCTTCCTACGGCCTACGGCGGGACGATGCATACGACGTCGTATAGTTTGTAATTTGTGAAAGCCAAGTAATTATTTATTTAAATTTTGCTTGATATTAGTGAAAAGGAAAAAAAAATTTGCGTAATTGTCCCGATTAAGAAAATTTTTTTTTCTTCTTTCTTCTTTGTTTGAGAGAACATCCACAATTCTTTTTAGTCTTTTGATTTATATGTTTCTTTACCCTCAAAAATTAGACGTCTTAGTTTTTGTTATGGTAGATCACCGATTTACACTTGACAAAATAAGAGATAACTATTTATTAAAAAAAAATAACAACAGAGACTTGAAAACCAAATTATTACAGAGAGATTTCTGAACGTTTTGCAAAAGGCCGTTGTATCTTGTGTATGAGAGACTTGTTTAAATTTATGAATTTAAATCAATCAGTATAAAACTTACACATATTATAACATTTATATTTATTTTTTAAATTCAAACCATTTTATCAAATATCTTAATAAAATTACAACATCAAATGTATCTTTTGCTTTATTTGATTAAAGTATGCACTCGTTTATCCCTCAAAAAGATGAACTCGATTTTATTAACTAACATCATTTCATTTTCAAGGCCAACTAGGGATTACTTCAAATGTTTTATTCTTGTGTTATTAAAAACAATATAACAAGTAAAAATTTTACATTATAATAATTTTTTATTTTTTATTATAGCATATAATAGCTTCTTACTGCCAAACACCTTATTAGTTGCACGATTGATGAGAAATCAATCGATAGGGCATAGTCACGGTAGCCTAAACAGCACTCACTCCAATGACCATCTTCAACTTGAGGAAAAAAAAATTCAAAAACTAAGCAAAAGTAAAAATAATATCCCAGTATTATGCCGCGCGACCAAATAAATTTTAGTCCGAAAAACAATATGGTACAGCATTGAGCAACCGAAGTACGTAGACACTTGTAAAGGAAAAAACACAAATTCCAGTTGGGGAAAAAAAGAAGTCACTCAAGCACAAGGGTCGGCAGTGCTAGAAGAATACAATACTAAGCAAGGCTCCTCAAAGAAAAATCGGAATAAACTTAAACTAAAGTAGAGCCACCAAAAAAAAAAAAAAAAAAAAAAAAAACCTCTAGTATTCCCATTTCTTTAACTCCATGCCGTCGGGAGGACTTCCCTCCACCTTCTTCGAGCCGACTTCCTTCCAGTTTGTAGAGAGCACGGTTCCATTCGACTCCACCTGTATATTAACAAAAAAAATGCAATGTTAAAAGCAATTAAGGGCCTAAAAACAAATCTTCATGTTTTTTATTGTTTAGGAGTGACACAAGTAACATATAAGATTTCACATTATGCGTTTCAACTCTGAGTTGTATATAAATCAAGACCAAGAAAAATGAATCTTACAAAAGATTTGCTCATGGCTCTTCTTGTGTCCTCATCTGCATCCTGATATATATCCCGGAAGAATTTGTTCAAAGCTGCATCGCCATCCAGCTTCTCGTCCTTCTCCTGAAAACAGAAGAGAATAGGAAAAAAGACTCAGCAATATGAGGAGATAGTCCCCAGGTCAATATTAATTGAAAAAGGTTATATGCAGACCTCCTTTTTCACTTGAGCCTCAAGCTTGTCCCAGTCAACCCCTTTCGGTTTTGAGGATGGGTATGTTGGCCTTGGAGATCCAGGAACTACAAACCGGTCACAAGAATCAAACTTGTTAACAAGATCGAACAATAACACGACAGCCACATAGATGAGCATAAATATGAGCAAAGACTTGCAACAAGTTATGATCCCCAGAAAATTTCAAGACAATGTAAATGGAATGTACCTACCTGAGGAAATAACCCTTTGTGGAACAGAACTATCTGTTCTGAATTCAAGAGATGCCCAATGTATGTTTTCAACTTTTGCAAGGCGAATTTCAACTTTGGTAGACAAAACACTATACCTGGACTTATCTGGTATAATCTGTTCACAAATTCCAACTTCAACAATCAGTTTCAAATCAGAAATACATGGCGCAAGGATTATGTGAGCCTTCTGTACTAAAGAAGACAAACCTAGCAAATAACTAACAAAAGGACCGACGAGTCATGCTTGAACTAAAAAGGATTTTGACAGTGCACTACCATATATTAAAGAAACAAAGAATAAACTAAAAGGATTTTGATAGTGCACTACCATATATCAAAGAAACAAAGAATAAACTACGAATTTAAATTCCCAAGTTTGTCTCATAAGTTCCAGCTTCAGGTAATATATTCAACAAGGCATGATGCATCTAATGATCTATTTCCACCACGAAATGTCTCTCAACAACATGCGGTCATTACCTTCCCATACAAGCGTTGCTGAAAATGATATACATCTTCACCAGGAAGAGCAATACTAATACTTAGCTGCACATGAACAGTAAAAGTTAGGCTCATGCAATCCTCTAACAGGCTTCCAAATACCTAGTCTACATGAAAATCAACAAGCATGAATACAGACAAAACACATTCATTCAGGGATGCATATCATACTATTTGTTCACCAAACTCGACTGTAACATTGTTGGCAGGTATGCCCTTAGCAAATATGGTCACAACCACTTCTTCTGGCTTCTGGTAGAATTCATGCCTGCAGATGTTTATTCACACGAAGAAACATGTTTTCAATTTAAAGGACTCTTTTCATCACTACAAATATTTAAGATATTTATCTTGTATACTCCCATCGAAGGTAATAAAGGAAAAACAAAAAGAAGATGCAAAAAGAGAAGGCACAAGATGCACAACCCTGCGACCCAGAAAGCCTTTTAACTGTAATTGACATCAACGTCCAAAAAGAGAAGGCGTAAGATGCACAACCGTGCTACCCAGAAAACCCTTTAACTGTAATTGACATCAACGTCCATGAATAGACCACTCATCCAGACAAATCAAGGAAGCATGCAAAGTCACACACACTAACCTATATTTTGGTTTGGCAGGTGTTACTGGCACCTGCTTTGGAAGTTCATTTACAGTCTCTACAGGCTGAACATCTTCTGTGGATACATTTGCGGTACTGGTTGTTTCCAATGACTCCTTCTGTAAAGCACCAGTTTCCTCTGCATGGCATAGATAAACAATTTGTTAAGAATAACATAAACAGGTCAATAATGTTTTTGATACCATTTTTGCTCTTGATTTTCCTCCCTTCCCAATGTGATATCCCATCACAATCGTGAGAAAGCTAAAACGTCTGATTATGGAGAAACTTCAACAGCCCCACAGATTACTAAAAGGTGAAAAATTGCAACAAGAAAATATTCACCTTTGATGCGCTCATCACATTCCTTTATTAAATTTGTGAATCTTGCATCTCCTGGTGCCAAAGAAGCACCTAATTCCAAGGCTGCCTTAGCAGTCTGATATTCTTCAAGCTTCATGCAGGCAGTGCTGTAATAAAAATAGCAAGAACTTGTAAACATCATCAAGCCCATAATAAGGAACAAAAAATCAACATAATGGCAAAGGCCATACAATCAACGTACATAAATCGCAAAAGTAAAATATTGCACTCATGCTCGGGGGAGTGGAACAGGTGGAGTCAGGATATAAGTATGCAAAAAGGGAGAAGCTAATAAAACGAAATTTTTTTTATAAGAAGCTTCTAAAATTTGGTAATTATGCAAAAACCCGCAAAGTTAAAAATAATTTTTTCACATTGATAGGATCATGATTCTTCCAGCAATAAGGCTGTTAGCCACATCCTTGTTAAATAGGACTGTCGTCATTCCTTTAAATTTTGAAATATACAAAAACAAAAGAACCAAAAAAAGGATTGCCGAGATTCAAACCCCTTTGTGAATAAAAACACATCAAACCAATATATATTAGCAAATACAAATAGGTGAAACAAGCAACAAAAGGTGATCAGCAAAAGCTTTTCCATAAAATAAAATAAAAAGAGGACTGTGAACGTCAAATAAATGATAGTTACTTATGAGAGACTAAACAGGTTACGGTTTAATTGCACCACATATCGCTCACCCTTTCCTCAAGTATGCTTTCGAATTTGATGGGTCCAACTCAATCGCCCTGTTTGCATCAGCAACAGCCTCTGTACACAGAATATCACAACATTAAGCAACAAGCACCAATATTATCAATTAAAAAGAAAAAAAATTAAGAATAATACCACAGACACCAACTCTAATCCTAATTTATTTTAGTTTATCATTCCTTTATTAGTTGGTTAAAAAATATCACCTCATCAATTAATAATAAAACAACAAAGAAACAAAAATTCATTAAGAATAATGCCACGGACACAAACTCTAATCCCGATTTATTTTAGTTTATCATTCCTTTATTAGTTGGTTAAAAAATATCACCTCATCAATTAATAGTAAAAGATTGTATTTGCCAATGCAAGGATGACAAGTCAAAATTGTTACAACAGTCATGATTAGAGTTAGTGTCCCTGCTCAGTAATCCTAATTATCCCATAGGTTTGGAAACCCGCTACTAATAAAACAATAAAACCCACTCTAAAAAAGACATTACATACTAGATTAAGGTCCACAGTTTTGTGAGCAACGAGCTTCTAATCTCTATGATTTTTCGTACCTACTCTAGCACTACTCATACGTTAAAAAAACTTGATCTCACCAGATTCAATATATCAACACAAAAGGTAAAGCACGCGCATGAGGAATAAAGATAGAACAAAAGAAAGAAACATCAAATATAGACAAAACCAGACTAATTTTCACTTGAGCCCAAAAAAAAAAATATTCTTTAGCAACATCAATCAAATACCACTTATGGCATCATGGATGAACTATAAAAGATACAACTTTACCAATTACCAATACAAGAATCAAATTCTTTTATCCGGAAGCTCTAAGATATAGTCTTCTACGGTAGATTTAGCATGTCTTTCACTCATCAGAAAACACAAAATCGCTAATTTAAAATCAACACCAAGACAGTTCACTAATTTAAAATCAACACCAAGAAAGTTCACACATAATACAAAAAAAGAAAAAAGAAAAAGAAAACCTTGCGCAGGGGAAAGAAATCGCGAGGGAAAAAAGAGTACCGGTGAAATTGTTCAACTTGATGTTGGCCTGAGCACGGTCGACGTAAAGGTCGGCGTTTTTAGGGCTGATATTGATGGCCGCCGTGTAGAGGTTGATGGCGAGGTCGAAATGGTCGTCGATGAAAGCCTCGTTGGCGCTCTTCTCGAGATCAGACGCCATATCCGCCGGAGCGAGGTAGAGAGAAATACAGGAGAGAGAGAAACGAAGGGTCTGGAAGAGAGAAATTGGAAGGAAGACTGAGAGAGAAGAAAGCTTGACTTTGAGCTGGCAATTAGCGATACCAATGTCTCGTCCACATCAGAGAGAATATGTATTTAGGATTAATTCGTAAAATTCTACCTCTTGAGTTTTTTACTTCTTAATTTGCCCCTGTATCTTTTATAGATTTTTTTATTTAAAAAATATAAAGATAAAAATACTGTTAATTATATTTAATTTGTTTATAAAATATATATTTTTAAAAACAATTTAATATATATATATTTTTTAAAATTTAAGGAGTCATAAAACTTAATTTTTTTTTAAAATTTAATGGTTTGTTTTATTTTTTTTTAGTATATAAAATATTAATCGTAACCATTTAAGGGTAGTCATATTATTTTGCATAATTTTTTCTATTCATGTGGATAAAATTGAAATAAGTTTTTAAAATTTTGAGATACTTTTGTAGTTTTTAAAAATACATGGATAAATTAAAAACAGTTAAAACTAGAAGATACAATTATGTAATTAATCATATTTTTTATACACAACTTGGTACTCAAATTTTTTTCCTTATTAAAATTTTGATTTTGATAAAGAATAGGAAATTTCCCCAATATCTTAAACAAAAACTTCCTTAAAAAAACTGTAACTAAAGATTTTACCAAAAAATTACAATATATATATATATATATATATAATAAGTCAAAACTAAAAAATATATAGAAATGTACGCGTTGTAGACGTTAGAGAACAAATTATTAGCAGCATAATGTTTATTTATTTCAGTTTATCATTTTCTTGACTAATTGAAAAAAAAAAATATATATATATATATATATATATTAAATAAAATAGGAAAAATAAAGTGTTATGTGCACTGTTGGCACTTTTTTTTTTTCTTGTAACGGTAATTAGAAGAATACACTATAAGGCCTCATATGGGACAAATTCAAGTTTCATGTTCTTTAATAATAATTTCAAGTTTCATGTTCTTTAATAATAATTCAAGGACAGTTCCAGTAGACAACAACGATTGTCTTTTTTTTTTTTTTTTTAACTGTAATTGTGAAAGAAACTCCCACATTTAGCACATGCAGGGTGAAAATTGAAGTTTATTCACCATACTAAAAAGAGTATTTTGAACATAGCACTTTGATTTTAAATTGTTTGGTCACCAATTGCTGAAGTCTATACTATTCTGATTATTCTAATAATTACCGAAATACATTATAATACAAATTTAATATTTTTAATAATTATAATAACAATTTGTTGAAATTACTAACGTGACAATAACTTTACTAAAAAAATGCTAAACCTCTTTAGTAATCACAGTTTTAAATCGCAGGTAAATGTAATTAAAATTGATGAAATTTATATTTTTTTTAAAAATAGTTAGTTCTCCTACTCTTTGGCAATTTAAACATCGCAATCCAAAAAAGGAAATATCCATGTTTATTCTTCTACCAACACAAAAGTTAATTGTTTTTGACCATGACTGAGTTTTCCCATTGTAGTTCGTTCTCTTTCTTTTGCTGCGACGTTGCGGTGAAACTACTACGAAGTTGAATCCAAATATATATAAATATATATATATATATACACACACACATAGTAATTACTTCTTTTCTTTTTCTGCCGAAATAAAAAAAAAAAGTATAGTAATTACTTAAAATACACGTGATATGCAATTTGTGCCTAGTTTTTAGTGTAATAAGAAACTTCTAGGAAATGTAACAACACTTTTTTGGTGCAGGCATTACTTAAACATGACCTATTGGAATCTCTCCACACCTAATCAATGCATAATTTGATTCTGGTTAGTTGTTATGTCACTAGCAAAAGTTACTACCAAGTTCTGTAACAGAAATGAAGCGCACCGTGTTGAAGACATATGCTTGCGAGTTCTTTACTCGTGCAACTCAAAGTCCTTGGAAGAAGGCCTCTGTGTCCACAGCCCAGTTATCAAACTGGGTCTTCAGTGTAACCTTTTTCTAAGCAACAATCTTTTGAATTTGTATGCTAAATGCAATGGAGCTGATTTTGAACGCCACTTTTTCGAAGAAATGCCTCAAAGGGATGTTTTGTCATGGGCTGGACTGCTGCCTGCTTATTCCAGGAATGGGAAGCATGGCGAAGCCCTTGAATTGTTTAATTCAATGATAAGTTATGGGGAGAGCCCGAACGAGTTTACCTTCACGAGTGTCTTGCGATCATGTTCTGCTAGGGTGAATTCAATGAAGGGACTCGCTTGAACGCATGTGTGATAAAACTCGGATTCAAGTCAAACACATTTCTGCTTAGCTCATTGATTGATTTTTACGCCAAGTGTGGCTTCAATGAGGAGGCTCAGCGTGTGTTCAGAGATATCGAGAGTGGTGATGCTATATCTTCGACAACTATGATCTCTTCATTAGTTCAGGCTCAAAAGTGGAGTCTAGCTTTAGAATATTATGTTGATATGATCTGTTATCGAGTTCCTCCAAATGAGTTCACTTTTGTGAAGCTTTTAGCAGCGTCCAGTCATCTTGATTCGAATTATGGGAAACTACTACATGCCCATTTGATAATTCTGGGAATCAGGCTTAGTTTGAGTCTGAAGACGGCTCTTGTGGACATGTATGCAAGTTGCCAGAGAATGCAAGACGCTATCAAGGTCTTGCATCAGACTTCTGAGTATGACATAGCATTATGGACCTCAGTTGTTTCTGGTTTCACCCATAACTTAAAAGTCAAGGAGGCTATTGCTGTGCTGCACAAGATGGAGATCTTTAAATTCGCACCAAATAGTTTCACCTATTCTAACATACTGAAGGTTTGGTCAATGGTTTCTTTACTGGAACTGGGAAAGCAGATCCACTTGTGGGTCATTATGACTGGCCTGGATGCCGATGCGTGTATTGGAAATGCACATGTTGATATGTATATGAAATGTTCCCACCATGTGGAGGATGGTTTGAAAGTCTTTGGGGGGATAACCTCACCGAATGTCATCTGTTGGACTTCTTTGATTGCTGGTTTTGCTTAACATGGTTTTGAACAAGATTCTCTCCGGTCTTTTCTGCATATGCAAGCAGTGGGAGTGCAACCAAATTCATTTACTCTGTCTACCATCCTTCGGGCCTGCAGTACAAATAAATCGCATAGTCAAACACTGAAGCTCCATGGATATATAATAAAAGCTAAAGCATATTCTGATATAGTTGTTGGGAATGCTCTTGCAGATGCCTATGCTGCACTAGGGTTGGTGGATATTCATGGCAAGTAGTAAGCATGATGAGGTGTAGAGATGCTATGACATACACTGGTTTAGCAGCACGAAAGAATAAGTTGGGCCGTCATGAAATGGCACTGGATGTCCTCAATCGCATGTATAAAGGTGATGTTAAGATGGACAGTTTTAGCCTCGCAAGTTTCTTTTCTGCAGCCTCTGCCTTGGCAGCAATGGAAACTGGGAAGCAACTGTTGGAAACAAAGTGCGCAGCGGAATTTTTTAAAAATTTTCATCAGAGTATTTTCCAAAATACAAGTATGACATGTTATATGTATAAATTAAACAGATCTTACTAACCTCAGTGTGCCGAAGAACCTCCGCGACCTGTGTAGAGAAGTAACGTTCCAGAAGAGCCTCAACCAACTGGTCTTCTTTGCTATTCTCTATCCACAACCGGAGTGAGTGTGGGCTCACACGTACAGCTCTTCCACCGGTGACTCTCCTTCCAACCAATAGAGAGAACCCAAAGCTAGTGTTCGTGATTTGTGAACAAAAGCTCTCAGGGAGTTTTTAGATGCTCACTAGAAGAGTATCACTCTTAATCTCTCAAATTGATCTGAGTAAATCATTAGACTCACTCCCTTTTTATACCTATTGGTCCTTGGGGTCAGTCCATATCAGATTAGGTCTCAAAAATCGAAACAGAATCAAGTTCGGATCAATATCTGATAAGATACGCGTGAAAAACGCGTAATCTTAGCTGTCGCGGTCGGCATGCCGAACTGTGAGATAGGCAGGCCGAACTGGCCAGTTCGGCAGGCCGAACTTTCTGATCGGCAGGCCGAACTGCCGAGAAAAAATCTCCGCGAATCTTTTATTTTCCACCCGAGATTCTAAAGGATAAAGTCTCAGTTTTGATTCAAATAGCCCAATAGAAAAGATATCTGATCAAAACAAACTTTATCAAGATAATCTCTAAGAAAATAAATCAATTCACAATAATTCTACAAGTTTATCTTGTTCTAATTGTCCAAAATTAAAACAACCGATAAACAGACAAGAATTATCCGAACGCCATAATTCAACAAGTTCATCTTGAACTAATTTCTTACATAATTAATTCAACCGATAAACAGACATGAATTATTTGATTCTTATAAATTTTAAACCAATCTGATAAATCCGACATAAGTCACCAATTATTGGAAAAGCACGCCGTGTCGTTACAGGATTTTGTGAGCTAGCAAAGGGGACCAAAATGGACCTATAAAGTTCAAGCTCATGATAATTATGAAACCCAATATCCCAGATATATATTTCACAATTATCAACTCCAACGCTACTCCACTAAAAGCTTGGAGCTGCACTCTCAAACTTTATAGAATTACGAAGCTCGTGTAGCTAAGTCTCCATGACATATCATAGTGTATCGCATCCCCATATGATCATCCATAATCGGCTTAAGGACAAGTTCTGTCTTACCTTCCCGATTATTTTTATCTCACGTTCCATTGTCTCACCATTAGAAAACTTACCATCTAAAGATAGTATACCATTCGGTTACACCTATGTATCCAAATGGTTGAGCGCTCCAGTTTTCAAATTACAGGACAACGCATATAAGAGGATATCATTACTCCTAAAGAGGAGCTATGGATTCCATATCTATGAATAACAAGTCTACGCTACCAAGAGTCATGCCTCCAACGTACCGGCATGCATGCCACTATAGAGATGTGGGAGTCACCCATTGGTACATTAAAAGACACAAGTCGAGACAACGGGCCCATTATTCATCTCAGGATTAAGATACAATACAAATGATTATCTAAAGTGAATCGATTTGCCAAGACAGAATTATTAATCCAAATCAATTCACTTTATGTCCCGATCCAACACATCGTCACCTATGACAACGCGCCAATGTTTCTATTCACGGAGTCCAACTCCGATGGCCAAGACAAACCATCTCCCAAAAGGGATATAGACAACATAACAATCTTTACATGAATAAAGCGCCCAACTTTATTCCCTCGATTGCGGATCATATATTTTAGACCATCACCTTAAGAGTCGTGTCTACCGCATAATCATCCCATCATATGCCCAACTCTTAAGGTTTAGACTGACAGTCTCAGACTACTGTTTGCTTATCATACATTCAACGAATATGAACGTAAAGAGGACAATATTTGGTATATATAAATGAATAAATTCTTTATTGATAAAAATGTCTCCAAAAACGTATTACATTTTTACTCCTTAGAGCATACATGTCTAACAATCTCCCACTTCCACTAAGTGAGTAAATACTGCAAATTTCGCATCCCCATAGCTTCCACATGCCTTTCGAAGACTCTCCCAGAAAGTGTCTTCGTAAATGGATCAGCTAAATTGTCCTCTGACGCGATCTTGCACACCGTGACATGCCCGCTCTCAACGAAGTCCTTTATCACATGATACTTCCGATCAATATGCTTACTCTTCTTGTGAAATCTTGGTTCCTTAGCATTAGCTACCGCCGCACTGTTATCACAGTACAGTGATACCGCTTTATCCATACCAGGAACTACCTCAAGATCCCCAAGGAACTTGCGGAGCCACACTGCTTCTTTCGAAGCATCACTAGCCGCCACATACTCGGCCTCCATCGTTGAATCCGAAGTGCAATCTTGCTTCGCACTTCTCCAACTGATGGCACCGCCACCCAGAGTAAACACAAACCCTGAAGTCGATTTCCTAGAATCCAGGCAGGATTGAAAATCCGAATCAGTGTATCCTAGAGGAGTTAAATCCTCACCCGAATACACAAGCATATACCCTCGAGTCCTTCTCAGGTACTTGAAAATATGCTTTACCGCAACCCAATGGTTTGGTCCTGGATCCGCCTGAAATCGACTCACAATCCCGACCGCATAGCTAATATCCGGTCGAGTGCAAAGCATGGCATACATGAGACTACCCACTGCCGAAGCATAAGGTACCTTCTTCATGTATTCTCTTTCTTCATTAGACTTTGGAGAGTCTTTCTTAGAAAGAGTAATTCCAGACCTAGATGGTTGCCCACCTTTCTTGGAATCCTGCATTGCAAACCTCCTGAGAATTTTATCTATGTAGCTGGCCTGTGACAAAGCTATCATTTTGTTCTTCCTATCCCGAAAGATCTGGATACCGAGAACAAAATTAGCCTCACCCAAGTCTTTCATGTCAAACTGCTTGGTCAACCATAGTTTGACCGATGACAACGCCCCAACGTCATTGCCAATTAGCAGAATGTCATCTACATAGAGTAGTAGAAAAACCACCTTCCCATTCTTAATGTGTTTGTAAACACATGGTTCATCCACATTTTGTGAGAACCCATAAGTCTTGATCACTTGATCAAATCTTATGTTCCAAGAACGAGAAGCCTGCTTAAGTCCATAAATAGACTTTAGCAACTTACAAACCTTACCCTCTTGACCCGTGACCTTGAACCCGTCTGGTTGTTCCATATAAATGGACTCATCAAGATAGCCATTCAGAAAAGCCGTCTTGACATCCATCTGCCAAATCTCGTAGTCGAGAGCGGCAGCTATGGACAAGAGAATCCGGATGGACTTAAGCATGGCTACAGGCGAAAAGGTTTCCTCATAATCGATTCCTTCCTTTTGCGTATAACCCTTAGCTACCAGTCTAGCCTTAAAGGTTTCGACCTTTCCATCCACTCCTCTTTTCCTCTTGTAGATCCACTTACACCCTATGGGTTTTACCCCTTCGGGAAGATCCACAAGCTCCCAGACCCGATTAGTCTTCATAGACTTCATCTCAATGTTCATGGCCTCTGTCCAGAGTCTTGAATCAACATCCTCCATAGCTTCTGCGTAAGTATAAGGATCCCTGTCATGTTCATCCGGTTCAGCCAAAAAGACCTCCCCATTGAACATATACCTTTCAGGTTGACGCCCGATCCTCCCACTACGCCGAAGCCCCTGTGGTTGTTGTTCAGGTTTGTTTGGTTTTTCTACACCGATCGGAATGGTTTCGTTCGGAACCTCCGGAGTAAACGGATTACCCCTCAACTCCTCAAGCACCACTTTGCTTTGAGGTTTAAAGTCGTTCATGTAACTCTCCTCAAGGAAAGTTGCATTAGTTGAAACCACGACTTTATTTTCCTTTGGGTTATAAAAATAACCCCCTTTAGTCCCTTTTGGATATCCTACAAACACGCAAACTTCTGAACGTGCTTCCAACTTATTCGGATCCTTAAACAGGACATGAGCTGGACATCCCCATATGCGAATATGGTTTAAGGATGTCTTCCGTCTTGTCCACAACTCGTGAGGAGTTTTAGGGACCGATTTTGAAGGCACATTGTTCAAAAGATAACATGCGGTTTGTAGTGCATATCCCCAAAAGGATAAAGGCAATGATGAATAACTCATCATGGACCGAATCATGTCCAACAAAGTCCTATTCCTTCTCTCTGCTACGCCATTCTGCTGCGGAGTGCCCGGCGCAGTCAAATGGGATAAAATCCCATTCTCTAACAAGTGTCCCAAGAACTCATCAGAAAGGTATTCTCCACCTCGATCTGATTGAAGTGCCTTTATGGGTCTACCCAATTGCTTTTCCACTTCAGCCCGAAACTCCCTAAATTTATCATAAGTTTCGCTTTTGTGGTGCATTAGGTACACATACCCATATCTTGAGTAATCGTCAATAAAGGTAACGAAGTACTCATACCCTCCTCGTGCCCGGATGTTCATCGGTCCGCAAACATCACTATGCACAAGTTCTAGAACCCCTTCGGCCCTATTGCCCTTAGACCCGTATGGTCTTTTGGTCATTTTACCCTACAAACAAGACTCACATTGAGGTATAGATTCCACCTTTAAGTGACTTAAAGGTCCATCCCTTACCAACCTTTGAATCCTATTCAGGTTAATATGGCCAAGGCGCAAATGCCAAAGATAAGTCTTATTAGAGTGAGAAGTTTTAAGTCTTTTTGAGTCATTATCATTTATCTCAGCATTAAGCAATAAGTCCATCTTAGGTTTGATAAAATATAGATTATTTTGCATCCATCCAGAACAGATAAAAGATTTGTTTTTACGAATCACTACTTTTTCATTAAAAGATACCACGTAGGAGTCTTTAAATAAAGAAGATACAGAAATTAAATTCCTTTTAAATTTAGGAACATAAAAACAATCTCGCAAAATTAAACTCCTATAATTATCAAAATAAAGATGGACATCTCCCACTGCTTCCGCTGAGACCAAGGATCCATCGCCCATCCGAAGCGTTAAGTCTTCACGAAGTAGACTTCTCGTTTCTTTGAATCCCTGCAGAGAAACACAAACATGATTAGTTGCACCGGAATCTATGACCCAAATGTCACTGGATTCCTCAACCAAACAAGTTTCTAAATATAGAAGATCACACCTACCTCCATTGGAAAGGAAGTCCTTGCAATGCTTCTTTATATGCCCGACCTTACCACAAAAGAAGCACTTAAGCTTCTTTGGGTTCTTCTTCTTCTTCTTCTTGCTCTTGGTAGCAATAGGAATAGAAGACTTGCCACTCTTGGCCCGTTGCTTCTTTCCATTCCCAGAGTTAGGATTGGAACCAGAAGCAGCTACCATATTGGCCTCTCCACCAGCAGGAGACTCCTTGATCAGCAGTTCAAACTCCTGTAACTGTTTCATCAGTTCTGTCAAGGTCATATCCCGTCTATTGCTTAGATTAAAAGTAGCTCTAAACGGAATAAAATCCTTAGACAGAGTCTCAAAGACCATAGTCATCTGAGTTTCAGCATCGATGTCGGCTCCATTGGTTTGAGCCTCAGCGAGGTAACCCATGACCAACATCATGTGCTCCTTTACAGATGTCCCCGGTCTCTGTCTACAGTTTAAGAGTTTCCGAAGCGCCCCTTGCCGCTTTGTTATGGCCTGGCCTCCAAACATATCCTCAAGATTATCCAAGATCTGCTTCGCAGTCTCATAATCCTGATGTTGAGCCTGCAGCACATTATTCATGCTAGCCATAACATAGCAGCGGGCCTGATCATTAGCATCTTTCCAGCGTTCGTACGCTTGGAATTGCTCATTACTTGAGTCTCCCGTAGGCTCGGGAGGACAAGGAGTTGTCAGAACATATTTCAGTTTCTCAAAGGAAAGGACGATGTCCAGGTTCCGTTTCCAATCGTTATAATTCTCACCGGTTAATTGGTTTTTGTCAAGTATCGATGATAAAGCGTTTTTAGACATTTTCAATCTACAATAAAGAATCATATACCAAACATAAGCAAACATATTTAATAATTTAGTAAGATAACACAATCATGTAAAATCATACAAATGTGTTTATGTGTCAAAACCTTGAAAATATCACAACCTTACAACGATAATTCCCAACTCAGAATTCAACAAGCTCCTAGGGGAGTCATGCCAAATTCAATCAGGAACACGGATCCCCTCCTGATTAATATATGCCATCCAGGACCCGTATGATCCAGCATATACTAATAATCGTTTCTTTGGCCATTAATTTTATTAACAGAGCTCCTAGGGGAGGTTAATAATAAAATTAACGTGAGTGTATAACCACCGTTTCAATATTTTATCCTTGATTTATAATCACCACCTAGGGGTGTGCAACCATAAATCATACTAAAATACCTTATCCTTTTAGAGATCCAATCTGGTACATAATAGAAATCCCTTCCTAGGGGTTGGGACCACCATGTTCTTCCTATGGACCAACGATGGAGGCCTTAGGTTCTCTCTTCGAAAACCTTCTCCCACTCAATCTTTTGAAGTCAAGGTTTTATTTTAAAATCATGCATGAACAATTTTAATATGAGCGGCACTCCCTATTCTATATGACATGTTATCAATATACATGGTAAATCATGTTATAATGCAGACAAGCAAAGCAATCAAGCAAAGCTACAAGCATAATAATAATAACCGTAACATTATGGTTCCACCCTAGAGAATAGAAAAAATAAGATTACAAGAGAATAATCGAGACATTTATCGATTCTTCATCCTTGAATCCTCAGGCTGTATCCTTCTTCATGTAATATCCATCTTCAAGTCCTCAATCCCGTATGAATCGAACACTTCATATTTTCGGTCATATCCAAATTTAATGTTTCTCAGAATCGTCCCAAAAAATAAAATTAAAACTGCAATGAAAAATTGCCCCTTTTCTGGACACCTGGATGCTCTCTGTCGGCAGGCCGATCTAGGTGATCGGTCTGCCGATCATGGTGGTTCGGCCTGCCGAACATGAAGGTTCGGCCTGCCGGCAGAGCACCAAAATTTCTGTCCCACTGTCGGCCTGCCGGACCGTACGTCCGGCCTGCCGATCTGTGACCTTCGGCCTGCCGAACTATGAGGTCCGGCATGCCGACCGAGCAGAAAACCCTCAATCCAGAAAATACAATTTTAATGCAATTCATCAATTTTATTTTCAACAATTCAAAAACATAAAATTAGAGACTCAGGAAATACCTGGAGGCGCCATCATCTATCTTCAAGATCCGACTTCTCGTTCCGTCTTCTCCGAATAATTATTTAATTACAAAATTCTTACAAATTAAATAATAATTCCTAGACGGAGATGATAGTCCGCCATCTAATTACATGAAAAACCTAGATACACATTCTAACCTCTAAGGAACCATAACCGGTATTAATTAATTAATAAATAATTAAACAACATTTTAATCAACCATAATTAATTAATAAACATTCACCATATAATCCATGACAACATATATATTATATAGAAACCTAGAGTGCCATCTCTCTATAAAATTTAATTCAAGCATTGGAGAGATTAAGATCACAAAATTTATGCATATAACATGATCACAAACTTGCAAATTTATGTAAAAACCTCGGCTCTGATACCAATTGTTGGAAACAAAGTGCGCAGCGGAATTTTTTAAAAATTTTCATCAGAGTATTTTCCAAAATACAAGTATGACATGTTATATGTATAAATTAAACAGATCTTACTAACCTCAGTGTGCCGAAGAACCTCCGCGACCTGTGTAGAGAAGTAACGTTCCAGAAGAGCCTCAACCAACTGGTCTTCTTTGCTATTCTCTATCCACAACCGGAGTGAGTGTGGGCTCACACGTACAGCTCTTCCACCGGTGACTCTCCTTCCAACCAATAGAGAGAACCCAAAGCTAGTGTTCGTGATTTGTGAACAAAAGCTCTCAGGGAGTTTTTAGATGCTCACTAGAAGAGTATCACTCTTAATCTCTCAAATTGATCTGAGTAAATCATTAGACTCACTCCCTTTTTATACCTATTGGTCCTTGGGGTCAGTCCATATCAGATTAGGTCTCAAAAATCGAAACAGAATCAAGTTCGGATCAATATCTGATAAGATACGCGTGAAAAACGCGTAATCTTAGCTGTCGCGGTCGGCATGTCGAACTGTGAGATAGGCAGGCCGAACTGGCCAGTTCGGCAGGCCGAACTTTCTGATCGGCAGGCCGAACTGCCGAGAAAAAATCTCCGCGAATCTTTTATTTTCCACCCGAGATTCTAAAGGATAAAGTCTCAGTTTTGATTCAAATAGCCCAATAGAAAAGATATCTGATCAAAACAAACTTTATCAAGATAATCTCTAAGAAAATAAATCAATTCACAATAATTCTACAAGTTTATCTTGTTCTAATTGTCCAAAATTAAAACAACCGATAAACAGACAAGAATTATCCGAACGCCATAATTCAACAAGTTCATCTTGAACTAATTTCTTACATAATTAATTCAACCGATAAACAGACATGAATTATTTGATTCTTATAAATTTTAAACCAATCTGATAAATCCGACATAAGTCACCAATTATTGGAAAAGCACGCCGTGTCGTTACAGGATTTTGTGAGCTAGCAAAGGGGACCAAAATGGACCTATAAAGTTCAAGCTCATGATAATTATGAAACCCAATATCCCAGATATATATTTCACAATTATCAACTCCAACGCTACTCCACTAAAAGCTTGGAGCTGCACTCTCAAACTTTATAGAATTACGAAGCTCGTGTAGCTAAGTCTCCATGACATATCATAGTGTATCGCATCCCCATATGATCATCCATAATCGGCTTAAGGACAAGTTCTGTCTTACCTTCCCGATTATTTTTATCTCACGTTCCATTGTCTCACCATTAGAAAACTTACCATCTAAAGATAGTATACCATTCGGTTACACCTATGTATCCAAATGGTTGAGCGCTCCAGTTTTCAAATTACAGGACAACGCATATAAGAGGATATCATTACTCCTAAAGAGGAGCTATGGATTCCATATCTATGAATAACAAGTCTACGCTACCAAGAGTCATGCCTCCAACGTACCGGCATGCATGCCACTATAGAGATGTGAGAGTCACCCATTGGTACATTAAAAGACACAAGTCGAGACAACGGGCCCATTATTCATCTCAGGATTAAGATACAATACAAATGATTGTCTAAAGTGAATCGATTTGCCAAGACAGAATTATTAATCCAAATCAATTCACTTTATGTCCCGATCCAACACATCGTCACCTATGACAACGCGCCAATGTTTCTATTCACGGAGTCCAACTCCGATGGCCAAGACAAACCATCTCCCAAAAGGGATATAGACAACATAACAATCTTTACATGAATAAAGCGCCCAACTTTATTCCCTCGATTGCGGATCATATATTTTAGACCATCACCTTAAGAGTCGTGTCTACCGCATAATCATCCCATCATATGTCCAACTCTTAAGGTTTAGACTGACAGTCTCAGACTACTGTTTGCTTATCATACATTCAACGAATATGAACGTAAAGAGGACAATATTTGGTATATATAAATGAATAAATTCTTTATTGATAAAAATGTCTCCAAAAACGTATTACATTTTTACTCCTTAGAGCATACATGTCTAACAGCAACTTCATTGTTATTTGATAAAATCTGGTTTTGGGGGCTGCACTTCAGTTTCGAATGGCTTAATTGACTTGTACTGGAAATGTGGTTGCGCAAATGATGCTTGCAGGGCTTTTGCAGAAATTTCTGACCCTGACGTTGTGTCATGGAATGGGCTAATAAACAGATTAGCATGAAATGATTATATCTCCTATGCTCTTGCTGCCTTCGATGACACGAGGCCAGCAGGACTCAAACCTGATTCTGTCACATTCCTATCAGTGCTTTTTGCTTGCAGCCGTGGCAGTTTGGTGATTTGGGTCTTTAGTATTTCCATTCAATGAGAAGCAAGTATAATATGACCCCGCAAATCAATCACTATGTTTGTTTAGTAGATTTACCTGGCTGAGCTGGCTGGTTAGAGGACGTAATGGAAGTGACCGACAGCATGCCCTTTAAGCCAGATCCTTTAGCTTGTAAGACTTTATTGGGTGCTTGCAAACTCCACAGGAACATACCTCTTGGGGAAGACATGGCAAGACGAGGTCTTGAGCTTGACCCATCTGAACCAGCTTTCTACTTGCTACTTGCCAACTTGTATGACGATTCTGGCTGGTCCGACTTAGGCAGGAAGACCAGCAAGTTGATGATAGATAGAGGATTAAAGAAGAATCTTGGCCTGAGCTGGATTGAGCTTAGGAACAAGGTTCATATCTTCAATGCAGGAGTAGGTCACATCCACAGATAAATGAGATCCATGACAAAATAGTATCACTTGCAAACGAGTTAAAGAAACGGGGATGTTTGTATAGGGACACTGAACGCTCATTCTATCATAGTGAAAAGCTAGCTGTTGCATTTAGTCTTCTTAATTCACCCTCAGATGCTGCTATATTCATAAGCAAGAAAATGCGTATTTGCAGCGAGTGTCTTGACTTCATGATGCTTGTAACTCAATTAATTGACAGAACAATAATTGTTAGAGAGGAGAACCGAATCCATGCCTTCAAGAAGGGGGAATGCTCGTGCAGAGGCTTCTGATAAATTTCCCAGGCAGAAAAATTGTTTTTTTGCCCCTTCTTGATATCGTGCAAGGAAAGATAAGCTTGCATGTTATATTCATTTCTGATATTGCTTCTTTATCTAACTTAGCCGCTAAATTCGGCAGTTCGAGATTTTGGTAAACTCTGTTAGGGTGTAGAAGATGGGCACACCTAGGTTTTATAACCATCAAAAATTAGACCTCAGGAATTACAATGGAAGAACACTCGGACTTGCAATTTACATGTATCATGGTGGGATGAGATGAGTATACCACTTGTTCCGACCAAAATCTATAAAAGTACAGGCATCTCCAATTCTAGCGCTGTTATATTGTAATTAGTCCTTCTCCGACTATATGCATCCCTGCCTCCCCATATACTCTCTCATGAATTAGAGTTAACAAAAAGGGCCATTCTATGCTCGATGTGATTCTTGTTCTTGCACTTCTCACGATGGAAATAGTGTAACCCACACTTTAGCTACACATGCTATTTCTATTTCTGAGAATGTTTTACCATCTTTTGTCAGTCGCAACATTTTACTGCATGATTAATAAAGTTTCTCAGTTTCCTTCCAAAAAAAAAAGGGGACCTTTACGGTTTTACCACTTGGTTTAAAAGTGGATGAACACCGTAATACCTGTTTTACATCTGCCTATTTGGACAACCAACAACTCTATGCATTTCCACAAAACCTCGTTCGTAAGGTAATAACTACTCTTTACATCCACAATATTTAGTCTAGATCCAAAAGAATCCTTTGTCCTGCTGCTTACAGCAGTCGGAAAAGATGCTAAACGCTGGCAAATTACGCTAGCGTCACAGTTTTGGATACAAATGCAAAAGCAGAAAAATCAAGAAAAAAAGCAATAGTAGTTGTAAGGCAAGTCAAGTATAGATTTAAGATTTATTAAAAATGCAAGCCTCTTGCGCCACAATTTAAACTCTGCCCAATATGGCAAACAGCTAGGAAAAGGGAACAAAGACAAGACGTTGAAGAGTCTTCAGACACATGCTGCCACAATTTTACTTCAACTGTGACTCCCCAGAGGTGGCTGACGGTGGCGGCGGTGGTGGAGCCCTTTTTGAGGACTCTTGAAGTTTCTCTAGCAAATTGTAGAAGTCTTGGGGGAGAGAAGGCGGTCGATGAAGAGGAACATGCTTGGGAACCGGAGCATCATTCTCAATCACCTCACACTCGTAGTCACTTGGAATATCCCATGGTGCCCACTCTGCAATGAAACAGCAAAAAAGTTACAAACACAGTACATGTATCTCTTTTCGTATTAATTGAAAAAAGAAATAGAAACTCTACTGTGCTAATCTTGAGAAGAATTGTGAACTTCACCATATATAAACGAATCAGCACAAGAAGTACACATTATGATGCATGGGCTTGAGGCAACTAGCACCTCACAAAATAATAGACCCTCCATAGAACTTTGAGACAAATTTGCCAATTGATAGCTCCTTTGATTCAAAACTATTAACATACTCATAAAAAAGCACCAAACTAGTGTTTGAAAGTCCTAATCTTGATTTTGTGAAGAAAACAAAACAGGTTAACTAAAATTTCCATTTCATTGGATCAGAGGCAACCCAGTCTTCCGATATGCAAATTCTTCTGTCTTTACGATAAGCATAGCATTAGAAGGCATGAAAAACATATTCCTCCATTTTCCACCATCCATAATCCTTCTAACTTCATCAGAAAAATTAAATATGAGCTTCCCTTTCGATTTCGGTTTCCTCCTCTTACTCGAAACATCAAACGAAGCACGGAAACCAGAACTAATTTTGGTTATACAGGGATATAAAAATAAAACCACCAATAAAAAATTTTTGCACTGACTAATCATCTCTTAACCCTCATTTCCCATGTTTTCAAGACAGCATCAAAGAATCAATCCTTTTTTTCATTTCAATTCCTAGGTTGTACCATACTTCAAACTAAGGGAAACGTAGCACTAGTGCAGGAAAAAAAAAATGGAACTTTCACGATCAGTCACGTTTTCGATCAATTTTTCGGACAGCAACAAAACAAAGATCACACGAATATCATGTTCATGATTGAGAAAAGAAAAGAGATCACGTTTCTAAATTCTGAAACAAAAAAATCAGAAAAAGGAAAGATTTTTACGGACCGATCATCTTGCTGATGAGAAGGAGCTCGTCGCGAGCCTCCTCAATGAGCTCCTCGACCTGGCCACAGGCGATGCGCCTTTCGATGGCCTCCCATTCCTCTTCTTCCTGGCAAATCTTGAGACGGTGGTTCGTAAAATGCTCCACCGCCTTGCGATAGCCCTCGTCCTCGGGGATGGCCTTGACTTCTACTAGGGTTTTTTTGTAGAGATCGATCAGGACCTCCCTCGCGTTAGGGACCACGGCCAGACCCACGATCCCCGTCGTTTGCTTCACCTTCGCCAACAATGGCCGTCCGATCGCTCGTAGGAACATCTCGCCCTGGATCTTGGATCACTCTCTCACTACCACAGCCGCTGTAATTTTTGTAAGGGTGAGGTTTCAGAAATTTCAGACGACGGAGAAACGAAGATGTGTTGAGGTTTGGGTTTTGGTCCGGTGCGATCGGTACTGTTAGCCTGGTCACTTCAAGTCCTGGTCCGCCATGTCACCTAGGCCCAGACTAGAAGAAAGCCTTTATTTGCCGGCCACGTCATATTAAGAATGTTAGGAGGCCCATTTCGCAGAGGCTGACGGCCCATTTGCCACTTTACTTGGAGTGCGTTTGAGAAGTGTTTAAGGTTTTTGGAATAGCCGTTCCATTTGGCAATATTGGTTTAAAAATTGTAATATACAAGAGTTATATTATAGTAATATCCTTACTTTTTATTATATTTGTTGTAAATTTTATACTGTTTGTTAATTCAATATTAAGATATCAAATAAAAGCATAGTTAAAACTAATAAATTATAATCAAAATATTGTACATATGAGAGATTTGTACAACATCATACTTAGTATATGAGAGTTTTATATTATAGCAATTAAACCTAGTAAGTTGGAACCACATGTATCAAACACTTAAAAAAAATTTAAAATTTCAACTTAGGGCTATTCAAAATTTTTGGTAATTTTAAGTCTTGCATATCTAGTAATTTCATGTTTGGTATAAGCTTTACTATTTGCTTGTACGCCGAAACTGAATATCTCTTTGTTTTTTTATGTTACGCACTTTATTAGTAGAGCTAGTGGTGGTTTTGTTTGCTATATTTCTAGATAAGGTCACTCATTAATAAGTCTATTTCGTCCAATAGTGAAGATAGATAATTACCAAAAGATTGTCCTAATTGTATTCTTCCTGTTGTTCTGAAAGATGTATTAAATTGTAGATAGCCATACTGCATCCATTTATTGAACCAAAAAAAAAAAAACTTTTATAAGGTCAAAAGGAAGATGGATAAAGCTAGACTAGCTATTAGTGTTCATCTAAAGCTGTTGTCCAGAGAATCCAACTTGCATTCTAAACTGCACAACAACAATTTACTTTATACAGTACAGAGGAAAATAAATTATTTTCTTCTCGTACTATTCATTATTAAAGCTTTTTTCTGATTTTTGTGCAATTTTATATTTTTTTTCCTCTGACAATTTTATATCGAGGGCTTTTTTTACTTTAGTTTTTTTTTTTTTTATTGGATGGTTGTGTCAGACTGAGTTATGTCATGAATCATTAGGGGGCAACTACCTCAAGTAAAACCAAGTCCTTTCTTTTTCTTGAAAACAATCTTGCTTTCTGTCTAGTCTAGTGTTCTAGCATAGCCCAAGAAAGGAATTGTAGGATGGTTAATTCCATTTATTTTCAATCTAATTGATCAAGCATGCACAAATACAATCAGCCATTTATTCGTTTAAGTCATGAGTAATCTTTTCTAACTACAAACTAATGTCCAATATAGAAAAAGTGTGATTTAAAAAATTGTCAATTAATTTGTGTGATGGGTCGGTACCTCAGCGATACTTGTTGGAGAATTAGACGTCTACTAATTATAAAGGCAGTAAAAACGAATAATTACAGAAAAAAATTTGAAAAAAATAAGAAAAGAGAGACATCAAATTTTGATACAGGTTCATCCAAATTCGAGACAACGTCTTGTTTCTGACGATGCAGATTCCACTATGATGAAGGAGATTACAGATTACAAAAGAAATTTCTCACACACTCTCAAATAGTATTTTACAAATATTTCTTCTACCTAGCACTCTGTGGGAATTTTTTCTTTCAAGGATGGAGCTCTCACAAAACATGTCTCACACAAAATAATGTCATTCTCTCAAAGTCATACACAAGTCACACACACACAATCCTAGCCGCCTTATGTCTATTTATACACCAAGAAAGAGAAAAATAGCAACCAATAAGAAAACCTTAGTAGTTTCCCCTTTTTGGCTTCAAAAACCCGTAAAAAATCGCGCATCACCGTGCCTCGGTGCCGCGTCACTCTTCAACCAGCACCTTGGCGCCTCGGCGCTCACCTTCCAGCGCCGCGGCTCTGCCTTGCTGTCCAACGGGCACTGTGGCGCCCAATTCTGGCGCCGCAGTGCCCAAGCTCTGCCTCCTCTCATTTTTCTTCCTTTTGCTAGGTTGTTGACTTGATTTGGCTCCACACCTGTAACAATCTCCCACTTGGAGACTAATCAATCATCATGTCTCCAACTACAGCGGCAACAACTTCTTACGCCTCATGGACAAGTCCAACTGAAGTTGCGCACAACTTCAGTTTCTCTATCGGAATCGTCTTAATGAGCATATTGCTGGATTCTTTTACCACCAGCCTTGCCCTATACCGTTTGCTGCCATCACTTTCATCTTTAATCCGATATACCCACTTGTTATGCAAGGCTTTTTTGCCCTGTGGTAACTCTGCCAGTTGCCATGTCGGATTGGACTTTAAGGAATCCATCTCATCCCTCATGGCTAACCCCACTTGACCAAATCTTCACCCTCATGGCTTCATCATAGCTCTCTGGCTCACCTCTATCGGTCAACAAAATATAATACAGAGAATGGGAGTATCTCTGATGCGGTCTTATAGCCCTGCTAAACCTCCTGACTAGTGTGGTAGGAGTACTTTGGTTTCCCTCTACAGCAATATTTTCTTGGTCTTTAACTTCTGAATTTTTCACTTCCACTTCAGAAAGATCCTTTAATGAAATCACCTCAGGCTCGTTGTCTTCAGAACCTGAACCCCTGGAGTCAATGCTGTCTCTATCATTGTACATAACACCTTCATTGAAGATCACATCCTTACTCGTGATAATCTTCCGACTTTGGTCATTCCAAAGATGATAATCAAACTCAAGTCCACCATAGCCAACCAGAAAACACTTTTTAGTCTTTACATCAAGTTCACTTCTAGCAGTAGAATCAATGTGAACATAGGAAACACAACCAAATACTTTTAAGTAAGAGAGGTCCACCTTTTTACCGCTCCATACTTCTTCCGGTAGCTTAAACTTCAGCGGTGTGAATGGACTTCTGTTGATCAAATGAGCTGCTGTATTAATTGCCTCAGCCTAAAACGACTTTGGCAACCCTGCATGCAACCTCATGCTTCTAGCACGCTCATTCAGAGTCCTGTTAATCCTCTCAGCTACCCCGTTCTGTTGTAGTTTCCCTGGAATGGTTTTCTTCATCTTTATTCCATTCTCAGCATAGTACCGCTTGAAATCTTCATCTAAGTACTCTCCTCCATTGTCATACTGCAAGCACTTCATCTTCAAATTTGTCTCGTTCTCCACCATAGCTTTTCATATCTTGAAAGCATCAAAGACATCAGATATGTTTTTCAGAAAGTAAACACATACCTTCCTGCTTGAGTCATTAATAAATGTCATATAATAATTAGCGCCACTAAGGGAAGTCACCGACGCAGGCCCCCACACATCAGTGTAAACTAGCTCCAATATCCTAGACTTAAGCTCTCTACCTGTTGTTGAGAAACTAACTCTCTTTTGTTTCCTAAAGACACAGGCTTCACACAAACTGTGATCAATAGTTTTTAATTTTGACAGTTTTCCTTTACAGTAAAGCACTTTCATTCCCTTCTCACGCATGTAACCGAGCCTATAATGCCATAGCTCAGTGTTGGCAGGAAAATCAGCAACTGCTATTGTATCTCTGCAACTAGAGTTCATATAGAGAGTTTCAGTCTTACGTCCTCGAGCAACAACCATCGCTCCTTTAGTGACTTTTCAACCTCCACAACTGAAGGTCACTTTATGTCCTTCGTCATCCAGTTGCCCCACAGAAATCAAATTGCGCATCAGTTTGGGTACACGTCTCACCTTATAAATCTTCCACATAGACCCATTAGGCATTTTCAAACTAACATCTCCAATGCCAATAGTGTCCAACGGTTCACCATCTGCAAGGTAAACCTTACCATGATTTTCGGTAACATAATTCTCTAGGACATGACGGTGTGCAGTGGTGTGGAATGATGCTTTTGAATCTATCACCCACGAGTCAAAAGAATTGTCAACAAACAAGATTAAGGCATCATGTGCCTCTTCTATGGCGGCATTAGTGGCGTCATTATTCTTGTCTTCATTCTTCCTTGGAGCCCTGCAATTCTTTTTCAAGTGGCCGGTTCTCCCACAACACTCCATAGTCCTACCGTTTCTCGACTTGCTTCTCCCATTTCTCGACTTGCCTCTCTTGCCATTATCCCTGTTGGAATGCCTGTCAAGTTTCCTGCCCCTATTATCAACATTAAGGGCTGAGTTCAACGTATAGGCTTCACCTGAATCCTTATTGTGAACTTCTTCTGCCAGAATAAAGTTTCTAACATCAACAAACTTTAGTTTTTCATTCCCAATTAAATTAGTAATGGCCACCCTCATGGGTTCCCAACTATTCGATAACGAGGCCAAGAGGATTAGGGCAGTGATCTCATCATCAAATTTAATCTTTACCGAGATCAATTGGTTCAAGACGGTGTTGAAATTATTCAGATGCTCTACCACCGAGGCACCTTCAGGCATTTTTAAATTAAACAGCTTCTTCATGAAATATACCTTGTTATTGGCTGAGGGCTTCTCATACATCTCTGACAAAGCCTTCATTATCCCTGCTGTAGTATTCTCCTTCGCAATGTTGTGGGCCACTTTCTTTGACAAGGTCAAACGGATTACACCTAGCACCTGTCTATCAAGGAGATTTCACTCTTCATCCTTCATGCCTTTAGGCTTATTATCCAAGGGCAAGTGCAGTTTCTTGCTGTAGAGGTGGTCTTCCACTTGCATCATCCAATAGGAAAAATCCGAACCATCAAATTTGGTGATACTGGCAGCCAAACCTTCTTCTTCCATCATAGTTCTTGATCCAAAGCTCTGCTCTGATACCAGTTGTTGGAGAATTAGGCGTCTCCTAATTCCAAAGACCGCAAGAACGAATAATTGCAGAAAAGAAATTGGAGAAAAAAAGAAAAGAGAGACACTAAATTTTTATACGGGTTCGTCCAAATTCAAGACTATGTCCTGTTTCTGCCACTACAGATTCCACTATGATAAAAAAAATTATAGATTACAAGAAAAAATTTTCACACACTCTCAAATAGTACTTCACAAATCTCTCTTCTACCTAGCACCATGTAGGAATTTTTTCTCTCAATGATGGAGCTCTCACAAAATATGCCTCACACAAAATAATGCCACTCTCTCAAAGTCACACATAAGTCGCACACACACAACTCTAGCCGCCTTATGTCTATTTATATACCATGGAAGAGAAAAATAGCAACTAATAAGAAAACCCTAGTAGTTTCATGTTTTTGGCTTCAAAAACCCATAAAAAATTGAGCATTATCTCGCCTCGGTGCCGCGGCGCTCTTCAACCAGCGCCGCAGCGCTCTCCTACAGCGCCGCGGCACTACCTTGCTGTCCAACGAGCGCCGCAGCGCCTAAGCTCTGCCTCCTCTCCTTTTTCTTCCTTTTGCTAGGTTGTTGACTTGATTTGGCTCCACACCAGCAACAATACTAATATGTGTGAAGCCTTTATGAAGAAAATTAAGCTTTTTAATTTATTTAACAAATGAGCACAAGTAAATGTATGCAAAGATAAATAAATGAGTGAATAAAATTAAATTTCATCTCTTATGGTCAAATTCAAACTGATCAGATGCAAAACTTATTTAAATAAATCTTTAATTAATTCAAACTGATCAGATGCAAAACTGATCAGCTAGGTTGTTGACTTGATTTGGCTCCACACCAGCAACAATACTAATATGTGTGAAGCCTTTATGAAGAAAATTAAGCTTTTTAATTTATTTAACAAATGAGCACAAGTAAATGTATGCAAAGATAAATAAATGAGTGAATAAAATTAAATTTCATCTCTTATGGTCAAATTCAAACGGATCAGATGCAAAACTTATTTAAATAAATCTTTAAGTAAAATATTTCTACTAATTTCTCGAGATGTCTGTCAAACCAAGTATAAAATACACGTTTCAGTGTTTAACTGATAAGAACGAAAATGAAACAAAAATATCGTCAAGATCTTAAAAATTATACGATTCCTTTTATACTTCTTAGTTATAAAAACAAACAGAGAAGCAATCTTTGTAAGATCATGGAGAAAAAACCAAGAAATTGCAGCCACCACTAAATCTACGGTATGTAAAGAAATTGTTTTTTCTCTTCTAAATCATGCCACTTAATTGAATTTGAAGTTTTATAATTTTTAACATGTTCATTATGCAGAGAATACAGTTTTTTTTTTTTTTCAATTAAAATCTTCCAAGGTCAAGATCTGTAACTTCTAATAGAATTCCGGTCATTCTCGTTTAATGAAATTATCATCTTATATAGTCACATCAGAACCAAAGCAAGGCAAGACTATTTCTCTTAAAATGTGAAGAAAAGAACCAAAATTTAAAATATTTTTTTCTTTCCCTAATTATTTTAATTTTGCCTACTTCATGTTGCATATCTTATTTTTTTGGTTGAAGAATCAGTTACCACCATTACATTTTTACTTTCTTTGCTTCTATCATTATGATTTTTTCCAAGTAGGGGAACATGATTTTACCATGTCTATGAACATTAATGTAGCTTTTCTTTTCCCTGCGAGTGTTATTTGCTAATTGATAATCAATCGATAGGTTCATATCTTGTATTTTACCCAAATCTTATTACTTCTCAATGGTGTTTTGTTCTGGTTAACCCAATAATTCTTAGCTTTGGTTGAGATGGGAATTCTTTCAACTGTAACTTTTACCCATTTCTTGAACATTTTCCACCTAAAAGTTAGGGCAATAAAACTATTCTGTTTACAAAAACTATTTTGGGACACAACTTCTGCCCATACTTCTCTGAGAGAATAAAATAAATAAAACAATAATCATGAAAGAATCTTTACCATCCCTTATAATTAATCCCAATATGACCTCTTGAGTTTTTTTTTTTTTATCCTCTCTTGTTTTGTTTTGTTTTTTTTTTTTTTTTGTTGCTAAAGACGTTTTTGAGGTTGGGTTAACTTTAGTGACATCATTCCTCATAATATAATTGCCTTCAATGACATTAGATAATCTAACAACTTGCATAATTACACTATTTATTTAATATTTTTATTAATATTATTAGAATACCCACATTTATGAATGCCCGTTATGTCTAGATTGTCCAAACAACAACCAAAACTAATAACTTATAATAAGATAGTTTTTTACCAATATTTTTTTTCCTAAAAATTAGTTAGATTAAAATATATTTGACCAACTCTAACATCTAAGAATAAAAAACATTTGACCTTGTAAAGCACGAGCTGCACAAGTCACCTAGCGCGAGCCATAGTATGAACAGATAAAAGGATATTTAACTATTTATTTCATTATATTCAGAAAAACATAAAATAATAATAATAAAATGAGGATCTTTACCCGGAAAAATAAAAGACAAAAGAGGATCTTGCGCTTGTCTCGTGGTAAAGGCGACCGAGCCGGAGCCGGTCACGCTCGGTCTCTGACAGGCTTCCTCCTTTGCAGGGAGCCGACAACTGTCATTCATCCACTTGATTGTCCCAAAATACAACACACTTTCTCCGTTATATTTCTTTCTTTTTTTTTTCTTCTCTACCAAAGAAGAATTCAAACAAATGGTGTAAACTATTTTTTTTTTTTTTTCTATCCCTTCAGAGCTTGAATCTCTATGGCCACATTTTGGAGCCTTCGTGTCAATATGTACTGCCTATATGTGGGCTCATTGACAAATAGGCAAATCTAATTGGATGAACAAAAAAGAGTTTAATTCAGGTATTTTTTATGTTTTAGTAGCCTTCGTGACTATTAATGTACCAAAGATGATAGAGATATAAAATGCACTACTTGACCATTTTTTATGAACAAAAAAAGCAATTTTTTGTTCTAAACACTGTAACAGCTAAACACATTACACTGTAGCTGTATATTGCTTTATGTAATGAACGGATCAAACTGTCGAGTTTAAACTTATGTGTCAAAAAAGGATAATAATTAAAATTATTCTACAATACGGCAAGAAATAAGACCGTATTCTAATTTGGTATATTAGAATATCAACTCTCTAACAGTGCATTTCTCTAACTCCCTATGTATTCTGTCGTGTTAGGTCATCAAAAAAAGGAACTTGGCCCTCGATCATCCCTTGGCATTGTGCTCGGTATGGTCCAAAACAATCTCGTGTCGTATTGTCTTCTACCAAAAAATTATAGTGACTAGTTGCCGGTAGTGTTTCTCAATTTAAATCTCTAATTAAAACATCAAATTGTTAAAAAACGTGTCATATCATTATAATAATATTTTTTACATCCTATTACAAAATACCCCTTTAAATTAATTTTCCGCTTAAAACTAAAAAAAGGAAGAAGAGAATTTCTCTATTTTCCATTCCATTATAAAATTTAAGTTATTGAATATTGGCTAGATTTTCTGCTGACATGGATGCTAACCTGGAAAAGTCAAACCTTTGAAACAGAGCCTTCAATCACATTATTCACGTAGAGCCCGTTTGTTTCGTGGTTCGAATCATTGTTCGAATCATTTTGCTACAGTATTTTCTCTCACAAAAATTTAAATCTTCATTCAAATACTTTATTCAAATACTCGAACCAAACGGGCCCGTAGTATTCCCTCCATTATATATGATCAACCAGGCCACTCCTTTGCGTTGATGAGCCAAAAAAAATTGCAATTCTAGTTAAAGAAAAACATAAAATTCCATCGCTATGTGAAGCATATTAAAATCTGACTTTTTCTGAATTTGTCCATTATGATTGTATTATTATTGTTACGTAAGCTACTTGCCTACAATTCAGTCATCTGACCTCTCCAAAAAAAAAAAAAAAAAAAAAAACAATATTGGAGTCATTTGACCATCATGGGTGACACTGTTCCACGTGGGGAAACAAACAAAAAACTGTTTTGCTAATGCTAAATACGTGGCATCTTAGAATACTATCGTTTGATAAACAACTTTATTAAAATACCATTTAGTCAAGCTTTTTTTTTTTTTTTTTTGAGAAATTTTAATTTAGTACCCCTGTATTTTATCGAAATATGCGTTTAATATTCTATATTTTAGGATATTTTATATCAATATCTTGATCTTTTAGAAAATCTTTTTTAATATCCAGAGGTCTTTTTTGGGACACAAAAAGACACAAATACCCTTTTATATAATTGATTGAAATTTTAAGTAAAAAACGCAAAATCTAAAAAACCTCAAAAATTTCAATAAACCCAAAACTATACCATCCCCATCCCCAAAACTCTCTCTCATCCTTATCCCCAAAAGCTACCATGTCTACCGAATCGACATCACTCAATTTCCTCTCCCCTAACTCCTTCGCCTTCTTGATCACGATGCCCACCTTATACGGTCCCCGAAAAGCCTCTGTGATCGCCTCCCACCGCCGCGGCTTCCCAACCAGATTCTTTGCCAGCTACTTCTTCAAAACCTCGATTTCTTCTTCACTCCACTCCTTCTCCTCCCATTGTTATCTTCCTCTTCTCTGTCCTTCTTCGGTTCTCTCGCCATCACAATCGCGACTGCTAGGGTTTCGGATCTAAGTGAGGCTAGAATTGAAATTTGTAGAAAGATGAATATCTTCAGCAAATAATAAAAAAGAAACTGGTTTTGGGAAAAAATGGAATGGATAAAGAGACCAGTCATGGCCGATAATGAAGGAGAACTGTTATTCTTTATAGGTAGCTCGAGCTCAAGAGGCTGGGTTTTTTTCAGGTCAATTCATGCCTGGGTTTTTTCATAAGCACAAGCATGAATTTTGAGTTTTTGTTTTTGTTTTTGTTTTTTTTTTGTCTTTGTTTTTTTATTAGATTTTGGGTTTTTTTACTCAAAATTTTAGTTAATTATACAAAAAGATATTTGTGTCTTTTTGTATCTCAAGAAAAGCTCCAGGTACGAAAAAAGATTTTTTAAAATATCAAAGTACTAATATAAAATATTTAAAAACATAAAATACCAAACATATATTTCGATATGACACAGGCTACTAATATGAAAATTTTCCCCCTTTTCTTTTGAACTACCTTCATGCCTGATATTTTTACGTGATGACATAAATTATATTTGTTACATATACAATTATTGAATTTTGCTACATGAACTCCACTTTAAGGTGTAGACAGAGTTTAAATTTTTTATTTTTATTTTTTAAATTAGAATTATTCTCTTTGGTGATGGCTGACGTAAAAACGGGATGGTCAAAGATGGACTGTTATATTCCATGCTGGAGTCGCTATGAGAACAACTGAACAAGATTTCATCACCACCATGAAAATTGAAAAAAAAAAAAAAAGGCAAATGCCAATTATCCTTCCAACTCAAATTAAACATAAAACTACCATTGTAAAGTAAATAAAAATAACATAAGATAAAATAAATAAGGATAAACTTTGAAAAAGAAAAAAAGAAAGACTCTGGTATTCCATTTTTGAGAATTTAAGACCAACCTATATGATTGTGGGTGCAGTAAAAAAAAAAAAAAAAAAAAGATTCCTTCTATATCTTGCCATACAATCTTAGAATGTCACACCTCTCTTCATTCTTTTTTTTTTTTCCTTTTTTTTTCTCTAAATAAATAAATTTTTTTAAAAAGAAGAAATTAACCCGACGCCGGCACACCAACTAAGCTAACAGCCACCGCTACGGTGGCTCCGCCACGAAGGACCTACAAAACGATCGATCAACATGCAGCACCAGGAGGGCTATAACCTAGTTGCTGAAAGCCATAGAAAAACTCATCCGACAAGCCCCCCATAACATTGTTGTTGGGGATCAGAATATTCTCCTCGTCTTCTTCATCGTCGCCCTCCATTAAGCACTCTTCACCGCCGTCGCCTGCCTTCTCCTCCGCCATCTCCATCTCCATCTCCATCTCCTTGTCCCGCTTCGCCGCCACCGCCGAAGCCGCCTCCTCGTGCGGCGTGGTGGGAGATAGGCTTGTGCCGGACTGTGGCGACGAGCACGATTTAACCGCAGCAGCCGCCGTGGTTGTGGCGGCGGTGGTGGTCTTGGCTCGGGTGCTGCCGGCGAGGGAGTTGCGGTGAGCCGGGCGAGGGTGAGTGTGGTCTCCTGTGTAGGTGACGATGAAGTGGTCAGGGTCCACGTTGCTGCGCTCCACTTGCTTTCTCGCCGCACATCCCTTCGAGCTGCTGCATCGGTAATAATTCCTTCCAACGGAAAAACGACAACAAAAAAAGACTTAAAATTTAAGAAGACGGAAGAAAAAGGTTTTATATATATGTGTGTGTGCGTGTGTGCAGTTTTAGGTGAGTTAATATATATACCTTGGGTATGGGGAACCTTTAATTGGTTTTTGGCCGTATTTGCGCCAAGCCCATAAGTCAGAGTTCAGATTCTCTGCAGTTACTTGACACACTTGTTTCTTCGGTTGATTCTTCCTGCAAAAAAGATGAAGCAAAAAGGATGGTTACTTTTCTATTAAATTTTTTAGCGTGCAAAAGAAACTAATTATCAGATTTAATTAGAACAAAAAATACAACCTTTTTCTTGATCTGGGGCTTTGAGATGTTGGAAGGTTGGGCGGTAATGGCATTTGTAATGGTAAAGTTCCATCAGGAGCATGAACCTGTCGCGGTAGTACTACTTGTTGATTATTAGTCTGCTCTTGTTGTTGTTGGTCAACATGGAACTTACCCTCAAAGCCAGATTGAGGTGAGGAGATCAATTGGGCAGGCCCAACGACGCCGTTCCGAGGCCCTAAATTCTTATATTCTTGCTCTTGATGCTGCTGCGGGAGATGATGATGATGATGATGATCATATTGATCTTGGCCACTAGATCCTCTAAGGTGGTCAACAATAGCAGAATCTGGAATAGTATTATCATTTCTTGTAGTTGTGGCGATAGTTGTTGTGGTAGTAGCGATAGGTGTCGTGGTGGTGGTGGGGGGGTTGGGGAAAAGGCAAGCGGGTTTGAAGAACAATTGCTGCAATTCTTGGAAAGCGTTGGTTCTGGGCTCGCCCAGCTTGGGGAAGGAAAAGGGGTCGTTTTCCTCCTCGAATGTCAAAGAGGCCAAGCAAGAAAGGGTAGTAATAGTACTGGTACTTCCCGCCTCCTCCTCGGACGATGATGACGACGACGTCGTTTTAGCCCTCACCATGGAAGACGCCGTGGCTGATGATTTGCAGCTCCGAACCACCGCATAGAGATCCCAATCGTCATCCATTTTAAGCTCCTTTTTTTTTATGTTTTTTGCCTACAAAGTCTCGCCCACACTACCTATATCATCTATTTGTGTGATCTTTTTTTTTTAAGCCGCTGTTTTTGGGGCGATTGAATAAGGCAGCTGGGTTAAGAAAAGATGGGGGAAAGAGAGAAAAAATGGAACAAAGAACGGCGCTGACTTTTGTGTGAGTACAATTTCAGAGACAGAGAGATAGGTAGAGAGAGGGAGAGAAAAAAAGAAGATTGTGGTGAGAGGAAATGGCGGAGCACTGACTTGGTAAATTGTAAATTATTTATAGTGAAACAACAACACGTTTCTTAATTCTAAGAAAAAGGGAAAGAGAAATAAAAAATTGATTAATTGAATAAAAGAGTTATGGGTATTTGTACTTTTAAAGAGAAAAAAAAAAGGGTGTTATTGCAAATTGCAAAGAAAAAAAAAAAAAGGAGAAAAGGGTGATTTTACCATTTATGTTCTTTTAAGTATTCATGGATTTTGGAGGGTGATGAGAAGAAGACTCTTTCTCTAAGGGAACACCTTCCAGCCTTTGCCTTTTGGGCTGACTTTGTGAATTTGTCAAACATGGGCCCCGTCCTTGCGAAGTGGCGTACATGCGTAAGTGTACCCGACGAGTACTCGCAATCTGATTGGTCCCTGAGCACCTACGTGGAATTTTTGGCGTAGTGGAGAATTTTGCGATACTATGTATATAATCGTGAAAGGCACCACCCAAAGGCCATGGCCATGGGGCTGCATTTGCTCAGCATGTCTTCCTAGTGGCCTACATTCCCCCTTCCCAAGTGTCTCCAACCATTCTCTTCTCGAGTGGGGGTGATCGTAAATTTATGACGTGGACCCATGAAATTCTAGCTGTCTTAATTTTTAATTATTTATCTTGCCAATCCCTAAAAACAATTATAAACATATAATGAACTATCTTATAGCTTGTCACATAAAGTTGGACTATTTAGTAATGTCCATACTTTTATTTTGTAGTTTAAATATGTAATGTCATGTTTGATTTATCGGTTTCAATCATAAAAATTCACATTTTTCTTATATATTTATATTACTACAGAGTTTTAAATTTAAATCGGAGCTTTAAACGCTATTTTATTGAAAATTTTTAAAGATAACAAAATATTAACAAAAAGATAATAGATGATCTTTAACTTAACTAACGTATACTTTGACATCATTTGCTTGAAAAGAAATAGCCATGTTTATTTACTTTGTTACTCATTAATTTGAGGGCATATAGATAAGTTCGTGTGGACCCTTAAAAAAAAACAAACAAAAGTCGTGTGTAAAGAACGCGCTTCTCTGCGAGGCTGAACATAGGCGGATTCGAAAGTCACCGTCTATACCGTACGCGCTTTGAGCGTAGAGTACAACTTAAATGGACCCCACACAAATTCATAAGAAGACTCCAATCTGGCAATTCTCTCTTCCAAAAAACGCATCAATTTTTTTCCCCTTTTCGTTTTTTTTTTTTCGCTGGAAATACAATGCCAATTTGCCATATAGAACCAAACAAGCAAAAGGAAAAGGTAAAAGAGAAATAAAAAAATTAAAGAGAAAAAAAAAGAAAAAAGAAATGGGAAATTTTTAATGCAAAAGCACTTCTGAGTTTTGTGGCACGCAGCGGTGGGAAGGCCCAGGGCTTTCAGAGGTTTGTACCGCTTGGAGATGGGCTCAAAACAATCGTAACCGTTGAACTGAAACGGGCCCTACACCACTATCAGAACATCTAACCGATTTGGCGGTCCCACATCACCCGAAGAGACGGACAGAAAGAGCAAAAAAGGGGAAAAAATGTGCCTCCACTGGATTTTGTCCTGTACATTTACGTTGGTGGATTTCAAGTCCTTTGTCGATTCGATCAGCCGTTATTTGCTCTTCAATCAAAAGTTTCTTCCTTTTGTTCGATGGCCGAATCTTTTTGCAGTTTTAACGGTGCCTGATTTGGTTGGTACGACTTCACTAGGTGAAGAGTATGGTAAATTAGTTGGTTGCCCAGGAGAGATCCAGTGCCTGCGGGACCAGACTTAAAAAAGGTGCTCCCACCCTATTGCTTTGCAAAAAGGGGAGGAAAAAAAAAAAAAAAAGTAACTCCGAAGTCATACTCACACCAATCCAGGTGGTTGCAAGGCCCTTTTTTTTAACTAATCTTGTAAGTGATCACTTTATCATTAATATTATTTGATAAGGTATTTAACAAACCAGTTTAAATTAAGAAATAGGTTTAAAAATTATGCGATGTGAAATCCTTGTATTGTAAACCAGTTTAAATTAAGAAATAGGTTAAGAATTATGCGATGTGAAATCTTTATATTGTAGCTTTTTTTTTTACTTAAAATTAGAGTAAGTGAGAACTTTATACTATAAACGGTTTTAAATTAATAATATTAAATCAATATGCCAAACAGTACTTTTAAAACATTTTAAACTTAATCTCTTAATTCTTTTCATTAGTTTGCTGTAAAAAAATATATAAAAAAATAATAAAACCTACCGTTATGTTGATATAAAATAATATTTTACTAATAAAACAAGTAATATGGATGTATAAGGTGTTTGAAAGAGTAGTTCAAGTTAATGGTTTGAACTGTAAACAGTGTAAAGCCCTTACATGTTAAAGTAAAAAAGTTACAATGTAAAGCTATTACATACTACAGTTTTCAAACTCAAACTAATGATACTCTGTTGGAAATGTGGTGCGCAGCGAAATTTTTAAAATTTTTCATCAGAGTATTTTTCAAAACACAAGTTTGACATGTTATATGTATAAATTATACAGATCTTACTAACCTTTCTGTGTGAAGAACCTCTGCAACCTGTGTAGAGAAGTAACGTTCTAAAAGAGCCTCAACCAACTGGTCTTCTTTGCTATTCTCTATCCACAACCAGAGTGAGTGTGGGCTCACACGTACAGCTCTTCCACCGGTGACTCTCCTTCCAACCAATAGAGAGAACCCAAAGCTAGTGTTCGTGATTTGTGAACAAAAGCTCTCAGGGAGTTTTTCAGATGCTCACTAGAAGAGTATCACTCTTAATCTCTCAATTGATCTAAGTAAATCATGAAACTCACTCCCTTTATATAGTCATTGGTCCTGGGGTCAGTCCTTATCAGATTATGTCTCAAAAACTCGAAACATAATCAAATTCAGATCAATATCTGATAAGATCCGCGTGAAAATGCATAATCTTATCTCTCGTTGATCGGCAAGCCGAACACATCATTCGGCAGGCCGAACTCCCGAGAAAAAATCTCCGCGAATCTTTTATTTTCCACCCGAGATTCTAAAGGATAAAATCTCAGTTTTGATTCAAATAACCCAATAGAGAAGTTATCTGATCAAAACAAACTTTATCAAGATAATCTCTAAGAAAATAAATCAATTCACAATAATTCTACAAGTTTATCTTGATCTAATTTATCCAAAATTAAATCAATCGATAAACAGACAAGAATTATCTGATCCAATAATTCAACAAG
The DNA here is from genome assembly GCA_025403435.1 of Artocarpus heterophyllus. Taxonomy (NCBI): domain Eukaryota; kingdom Viridiplantae; phylum Streptophyta; class Magnoliopsida; order Rosales; family Moraceae; genus Artocarpus; species Artocarpus heterophyllus. Next base: position 403,065 of record CM046353.1, read on the forward strand.
TTTATCTTAAATTAATTTTATTACAAAATTAATTCAACCAATAAACAAACATGAATTATTTGATTCTTACAAATTTTAAACCAATCCGATAAATCCGACATAAGTCACCAATTATTGAAAAAACACGTCGTATCGTTATAGGATTTTGTGAGCTAGCAAAGGGGACCAAAATGGACCTATAAAGTTCAAGCTCATGATAATTATGAAACCCAATATCCCAGATATACATTTCACAATTATCAACTCCAATGCTACTCCACTAAAAGCTTGGAACTGCACTCTCAAACTTTATAGAATTACGAAGCTCGTGTAGCTAAGTCTCCATGGCATATCAAAGTGTATCGTATTCCCATATGATAATCCATAATCGGCTTAAGGACAAGTTCTGTTTTACCTTCCCGATTATTTTTATCTTACGTTCCATTGTCTCACCATTAGAAAACTTACTATCCAAAGACAGTATACCATTCGGTTACACCTATGTATCCAAATGGTTGAGCGCTCCAGTTTTTTTAATTACATGACAACGCATATAAGAGGATTTCATTACTCCTAAAGAGGAGCTATAGATTCCATATCTATGAATAATAAGTCTACACTATCAAGAGTCATGCCTCCAACGTACTGGCATACATACCACTATTGAGATGTGGAAGTCACCCATTGGTACATCAAAAGACACAAGTCGAGATAACGGGCCCACTATTCATCTCAGGATTAAGATACAATGCAAATGATTGTCTAAAGTGAATCGATTTGCCAATACAGAATTATTAATCCAAATCAATTCACTTTATGTCCCAATCCAGCACATCGTCACCTATGACAATGAGCCAATGTTTCTATTCACGGAGTCCAACTCCAATGGTCAAGACAAACCATATCCCAAAAGGGATATAGACAACATAACAATCTTTACATGAATAAAGCGCCCAACTTTATTCCCTCGATTGCGGATCATATGTTTCAGACCATCACCTTAAGAATCGTGTCTTCTGTATAATCATCCCATCATATGCCCAATTCTTAAGGTTTAGACCAACAGTCTCAGACTACTGTTTGCTTATATATATTCAACAAATATGAACGTAAAGAGGACAAGATTTGGTATATATAAATGAATAAATTCTTTATTGATAAAAATGCATCTAAAAACATATTACATTTTTACTCCTTAGGGCATACATGTCTAACATACTCTCCAAACGCCCTAGTAGTTTTGACGCAAAAATATAAATAACAATCTTAACCAAATAGTATTCATATTTTGTTATGTTTTTAACAGCTAACTGATGAAAATGACTAAAACTGAAACAAATTGGTAGATCAAGAACCAAGGATGTAGTTTGGCAAATTTTCAAAATCAGGAGTGAAAGTAGGATTGATGGTAAAAGTGAGACATTTTTTGCTAAGTAAGACGAGTTAAAAACCTGTATAATAAATTGCATACCAAATGTGAAAGTAGAAGCAAAGATTTTCACGGATTTTATAAACCATAATTGAAGTGGTTTCGTTAATGACTGTTTGATTAAACAAAACTAAAATAAAACCATTCAATTTTTTTTGTTTAAAATAGCCGAGCATTAATGCCTTTGTTCTGTTGTGATTCAATGCTCGACGAGCACTTAATACGCATATTGGTTTATTCTCCCAATTTGAGTTTTGAGTGTTCTATTATATACATATATATATATATTCTGATTCTTAAGTGGCACTCAGAACTTTAAAAGTGCCTTATGTAAAGGATTTAACCGTGAACAAAGTAAAAATATTCATAATGCGATAAAAAAAAAAGGGGAAGAAAATGATGGATGCAATAATGATGGTCACCAAAGATGCACAAATTGACATTCTTACTAATTAAATTGACTTTATATTATTAATATATTTGACTTGTGCTACCCAGTAGATGATAGTAAGATTGATGAAGGAAAAAAGTGCCCTCAAGTGTTTTTGTTTGGTAACAAAAGCAGATTAAAAGTAGCAGTAAGCATTTTCGAGAACAAGGGAACCAAATCGAAGAATAATTATGCTTCTAGAAACAAAGGGGATCTTCGTACAAGATGTTCTATTCTTTTCCCTGCCTATTTTTTTTTAATTTTTTTTGTTAAAAAAATATATATATATATGTAGGCGAATATTTGTTAACGTACTGTATTTTAATTATTGCTTCAAATAATTAGCGTACTTGCATTGAGTTGCTTCACCGCATTGTAGTCGGCATGATTGTAAACGCATAAGGGTGCGTTTGTTTCGTGGTTTAAATCACGTTTTAAATTATTTTGTTATAGTATTTTTTTTTATAAAAATTTACATCTTTATTTAAATTTTCTATTTAAATCTACAAACCAAAAGGGCTCTAAGAGACAATTAGGCTTTAATTAAAATAAAACAAACAAATAACGCGACAAAGATGCACAAATTTTTATAATTTTTGTATAAAAACTTAGTTCAAACTTGAGACGGTTATTTGTGTTATATATATATATATATATATTATTTTCTTGCTTGGTTATGCGTCAAATGTAAAGCATAAATCCCTTTCTTCTTGCTTGTAAAATTTCGAACCGAACCCAAAAGAGAAAACGGCTTTGATGTCCTAATTAATCTTAGGGTAAATTACTACATTAGTCTTCAATCTTTCACGAAAATGTGATTTTAGTCATCAATTTTTTATTTTTGATTTATCAATTCTTAATCTTTCATATTAGTTGTTGAATGATTAATTTAACGGTTTAACCATTAATTTTGAGGACCAGTTTTGTCACATTTTTTATAATTTTGCGACCAGTTTGTCACATTGTTGATAACTTTGGGATCAATTTGTCACCATTTTTCTGTCCGAAATTAACTGTTTGACTTTTAAATTGGTCTCTCAGTAACTAAAATCAAAGATTGGGGACTAATAAATCAAAAATAAAAAACTAGGGACTAAATATTCACTTTCATAAAAGGTTAGGGACTACTGTAACCATTTACCCTTAATCTTAGACTAAAACAAATTGAATTAATAAAAATGTTGCCATATGTACATATGCATTTTAAAAAATGTAGAATGTTACAATGCAGCTTGTGTACAAGTGAACCGTACGTAAGTTCTGGAATTGGGTTTAGTCAAACTCCAACTATCATTCCAATTTTCTCATTTGTAAAGGAAAAAAGGTCTAATTTAATTTCCTCACTGTATGTATGTATATATATATACACACACATATATATGTATGTATATATTATAATAGGTTATTGTTTGGACTAGGTTGTGCTCTTATGGTCTACCTTCAAAGTGAGATAAGATTAGACTGATAGGGAAATGAAATTTCAATCAAGCAAAGACAAAGGAAAAGGTAATGGACCAACTTTGGCTTCATACATCCGGTATTGAGAGGCTTAAAAAGTTGGATAAGATGTATGATGTATTATGATTGTCATTATCTTGGGGTCTTCTGAAGAATACAATTTCTTCATGGAATTGGCAACTTCTGAAGACAATATTGAGATGGAAAAGGAGAGCCAAAGGAGAGAGGAGGGCCGAAGGGGAGATATAGTCATTTTGAGTTTGGCAAGAGAACATGTTTAGTGATTGTCATAAAGATACCATTGCTATCAAACAAAAGCAAAAGATTTTTGTGATCTAGAGGCAAATCAGATCCCACTACAATTTCTTTTTTTAGCTTCTTTTTTTGAAATAACTCGTCTTTTCCATTCATTGTTGTTAGAGAGAGAGAGAGAGAGAGAGAGAACACACCCACCATCACTTTTATGGTGCTGGCGGGATGGTAAATGCCACAAACTTGGAGATTAGTAGATGGCGCTCACAGCACCAAAGGGAACCGTCTCCACCAATAGCACAAAGATTTGTTATATTCATTGTACATTTGGTTTTTCTTTTCCTGCATGATTGTTATTTAACTTGGTCTGTAGAATTATCTTTGTAGTAGTGAACATTTTCAATTCGAGAAAACCAATTTTGGCCTATCTTTGTGCCATCACCATCAAAGTATAATATCATTGTCCTGTTGTCGTCCTTAATGGCAAACCACAACAACTCATTACTTATGGCCTCAAGACCTTCTACCACTCACTATATATTCTTCAGGTATGTCAATTCAAACAAAACCACCCCCTTGTCAAAGCAAGGAAAAACGATTAAAGAAACACTACAGCCATCTTATCAACTACCTCTTGGAATGCCCTATAATGCATGTACGATACAAAAGTAATTCTTCTTATTTAATATATTACATCAGCAGCAGCATGATAAGGATCTCCAAAAATCTCTTGATTAAAATTCATAAATGCTTATTCATTAACAAGAGGGAAATTTTACTAGTTACTTTGATATATCTGTCTCTTTCATTCTTTACAACAAAGATCAGATGGGTACATCAAGATTTTTTTTTCTTCTTTTTTCATGAATGAATATTCACAAATGAGCAAATGAATAAATAAATATACACACACACACACACACACGCCCAGTTAGTAAGGCCCTTAATCTTCAGTTGTTTCCCGCACGAACCCATCTAGCCGAACCAGACTTTGCCACACCAGAATAGTAATCGCCCACATTTGCCACGAAAAGTGGATCTCTATCGTCGGCTCTGAACTCATTCTTCCAACTATTGTTGTGGCCATTAGCATTTTCCTGATCAATATGCTCCAGTTCTTTTGTTAGATCCTCCATCGTCTTCTTTATACTAGCTTTGCTCATTTGCCCGGTCTCGCCAGTTGAAATACCAACCATTGTAATCTTTGGAAGAAACTGATTCGGCTGCATGTTCTGCTTTGTGCATTCCTCTGATGAGTCTTTCTTTTGGTGATTTGGTTTCTGCAGGGGAAGATTAAACCAATCTCCAAAAGGAAGACGCAAATCGGGTATGGTTACTTGGTTTGTCTTGGTATCACCTTTGAATTCAAGCTCTGAAGTGCTAGGGTATGGAAGATCTTTACTATTGTTCTCTGTTTCTGATTTGGATAAGCACGCCATTGATGAAGCTCTCAGAAAAGAAGCCGCACTCCTGCAGTTAAACAAATACATTATTATCATGTCAGGCGTAAGAAATGAAAGCAGCCACGGTTTATGGTATACACAGACTTAAATTACTCTACACAATCAAATTTTCGTATACAGAGACTTAAATCACTCTACACAATCAAATTTTTACAATAGTGAACTTCAATCTGAAAAGGGAAAAGTCATGCCGATGCAATATAGAAAATTGATAAAATGAAGGAATACAGATAGAAATGGGACAAGGTGTACCTTTTCTCAAAAGAGTCAACCATATAAGGAAATTTTGGTTGGATGCCTGTTGCTTTCCGCGACCACCTATTACCCAGCAGTACTCTATCAATGGTATAAAGGAGCTGCAGTTCGGCAGCCTTAGAAATAACACTTAAAGGTATTCCTGGATTTCCCATCTCATCCATCACTTCTTGAACCTGTCCAAAATATTATGTTAAGACTAAAGAAAAGTTCTTATGGAATGTCTGACAAGAGGAATTCTTTTTTTTTTTCCTTTTTCACGACAGGCAAATATAAGTTGTCCCTTCTTGCAAGCATATCATGGACCATAAATAGTCGAGTATCTTATTACAAGCTTTTGAAATTTACAAATCATAATGAAAAGCTCAACTGCTGCTGCATTTTTCAAGATAGTCATCAAGCATAGAAACCCAATTCTCCATATCTATGAGCCTTGGCCGAATACTGGCTGGCTTCCTAACATTTGGTTGGTTTTCAAGGAGGAATACTAGACCACGAATTTTCTTACCTCTGGAGGCTCCCATAAGGTATCTCCCATCTCTTCAATCACTTCTGCTGCCATGTTATCATCAATCACGTCACGACAGCGCTGCATGTGCCGAGTTTGAATTAAAGCATGGAAATGCTGATCAACAGACTCTTCAAGAATGTTATCAAGCATGCTTTTATCAAAAAAGTAAGGAGTATACCTGAGGAAATAAACAATAACCAAGCATCAGATATTCTGAACTACGTTCAAATTATTTGGTTTTATATGCTGGTTTGGAAGAACCACAACGGGGAACTTTAAGCCTATTTGCCAAGACACATAAGGAAACACAAATGAAATCCTATAATTCATATTCAATACACAAATATACAAACAGCAGCAAGAACACACCATTTGATCCCATCCATAGTTGCTATTGCAATATCCAAGTTTTGAGCACTAAAAACCGGAACACCTTCAACCTTTTTGCATCCAGTATTTTGAGGCATCATCTTAAGGAGCTTGTTTGCTTCCTTGATCTGCAGGAGCAACATAGTTTCAGGACAAGTGCAAAATATATTAAAAGAGAAATCTCACCTTATGGTCTCTTACATACCTGTTTCTCATTTGGAACAAACTGGAATAGATGAGGTTTTTCCTGCGTAAAATAACGGGCAAAAAAGATTTTAAAAATCCTTAAGGCATACCGTAGGATTAAACACAGAGCACAGACACAGATAAGACAAAATGAAGGCCACAGAATTCCAAAGTACAGTGTACCCCAGATAAATAGGGGCGTAGTTTCCAAATACAGAAAACGCGTCATTGAAGTGGCGACTCAGTATTTCTAGAAAATAAGAAAGTCACTTAACCCAATAACAAGTTGCCACCCAAACATAAAAGACTGATATGTTTTTTGAACTGTTTTTCCCAATACATGTTGCAAGATGATGTGCAAACTGATATTGTCAAACGAATTGAAAAAAGCAAAGGAAATGAGGGCATAAAGAATGATAAAAGACATAATTAAAAGTAGCAATCCAAGTAGATGTCCAAACATAAAGAATCGTGCATATGAAACAAGAGAGTGGTACCTTGAAATGCTCGTATGCTAAATCAAGGCGACAGGCACCCACCACTCCACTTGGAATGTTTAGGCGTTTGACATATGAAACTAGAACACAAGTTACACAAATTTATAGTTAACACAATGGATAAAAAGGGGGAAAGAAAAAGGCAGAATTAGGAGCTAATCAAGTTTGTTGCTAATTCAAACAAATAAGAACAGACTAGCCACTGCTACTATGACCATAGAACAACTGAATCAACTTGAATATGAAGCTTGGACATCACGAAGTAAAACGGTTTCCGAACACTTTGCAAAATTACTTTTAAGATAATAAAGGGAGTTTAAATACAAATAATTACCTATACAGATAGAGAGTTGTGTTGTGTTTGAAAACGTAAAAAAGGCATGAATCACACATACCTGCATCACCTAAATCCAGGAAAAACCGGAAGACAGGACCCTTTCTCTCACTCCTAGTAATTGTTGCAAATATCTTCTTAAGCCACTCAGGGGTTCTAAAAGTTGAATTAAAAGGATAGAATCAGTCAAAAACATGTTCAACAAAACCAAAACAAAATCTGCATCTCTCCAGTTGTTAGCACTTCTTGTTTTCAGTTACTATTAATTCAGTTTTACAAGCTCGAAACACACAAAACTTCTAGAAACTACGTCAATCCAAAACGCCATTGAAAAAAAAAAAAAAAACTAGCATCCTAGATAAATTTATCAAATCGGAAGCAAAAAAGTAAAAAAAAAAAAAAAAAAAAAGTGAAATTTTTGCACATATGAACTTACAAAAGCTTTGAACTTTTAAGCATTCAAAATCAAAGAAAAAAATACATAAATGACGAAGAAGAAGAAGAAGAAGAGGAGGAGAATGAACCTCTGGGAAATAAAGGGAATATCGAAGTGGGTGGAAACAGCCATGAGACCGGTGCCAGAGAGGTCACACATACTGAAGACCTGGCCCACAAAAGCTGGTCCACCGCCTTTAAGATTGGAGTTGAGCCCCGCAATCCTGACCGACGGCGGGAACGCCGAGCTGGATTCCGGCGCCGCCGTCGAAACTCCTCCTCTGGCGGCAGATTTGGAGGAAACGGGGTCGGGCGGGGACGAATCGAAGGCGAGGGGTTTGGGCGAGTCGGGGATTATGAGCGGGAAGCAGAGCCGAGAAGGCGTGAACGAAGACGGCGTCGTTTTGGAGGCGGCGGCGGCGGAGGAGGAGGAGGAGGGGTTGAAAAGGGAGAGGAGATTGGAGGTGGTGGAGTGGAGGATGTGAGGGATTGGTTTCTTCCTTTGGCGGGTTGGTTCGGTTGGGGACGCCATGGACGAGAAGATAAGAAGCTAATGATGCTTCTTCTTGTTCTTGTTCTTCTTCTGGTTTTTGTCGTTATGAGTTTCTTTGTCCAAGTGTTAACGTCAGACGACGAGCAGTGAGTGTTTCGGAAGACGGAGGAGGAGGAAGAGATTATCTGGGAATTGAGAGTTAAAAAGGAGGAGGAAAAAATATTTAATATTGGGATAATTAAAGGAAAGTAGAAAATAAAATAAATAAATTTATGAATATTGGTTTTTTTTTTTTTTTTTTTTTTTTTTTTTTTTTTTTTTTTTTTTTTTTTTTTTAACTTAAAGCAGAGGAATCAAGTATCACCACTATGTGAGGCCTAGTGGGGCGGTATTTTTTTTAAAATAAAATTTGACCCTAATTTTTATAATTTTGTTATTATATTTTTATTAAGATTTAATATTTTCATATATATTCTAACTAATTTTTAAATTATTTCTAATGTAACATTATAATAATATGTCTGTCAAATTTCAACGTTTGCATATAAAAAAACACTTTTCATTGAATGATGTTTTTTATCCCAAATTTGTCATGTGTTAAATTTGGTGGTAAATTTGTCATTAAATTTGACATATGACAAACCTAATATTTATCCATATTGGTTGATACATTTATTTTTTTAATCATTATAGCATTGTCATTTTAATAGTATTTTAATAATAATTTTTTTTACAACTTTTAAGGCTTAATAATTTTGACAAAAGGTAGATATAACATTAGAAATAATATTATATATTAGAGCACCAAATAATACAGACATAGTACTGCCACTGGCACTGGCATTTGAATTGACCATGGCCTTACCTTACTTATGTTTTTAATCAATTACTGCACTCATTTTTTGCTCATGCCTTACCTTACTTATGTTTTTAATAAATTACTGCACTCATTTTTTACTCATGAGCTGTTTATAATATGTTTTATGATACCTTTATATTTTAGATGATATCATATTTATACAATACATTTCAACTTTCTCTAGTCAAATATTTATTTGGACCATGGAAAAGACTTAAATATTTTTGACATTTTGTAATTTTTATTTTTTACTATTTCGTTTCATTTTACCCAAGGCGTTCAATTTTGTTTTGTAGTTAAACAAAGCATTGACCAAAAAAAAAAAGAGAAAAGAGTGGAAGATAATTTTGAAATCTGAAAGTATAATTATGGTACAATCCAAAATATAAGTTATAATTTATTTATATCGTCAAAATACAATGTACAAAAAAATAAAAAAAAAAACTATGGTTCGGACATTTTCGTGAGTGCATATTTATGAACTCTATATAACTAAAATCGTATCAAAATAAAAAGAAATGCAAAACAATTTTATCTTTATAAATTCTAATATTTTATGAAAAAGTCCTATCAACAGGATGTTTTCATGACATAAAATTCTCAATATATATTTAGTAATTATTGAAAAAACATTATAAAAAGCAATACACGCTGCCCTCCCTAGAATAAAAGGTTTTCTCTGCCACTGTTGATATTAAAGTGGAATTGAACATGGTTTTACCGTCAAACTATATAAACAAAAACAATGATATTAAATTTTTTCTCTGAATATATATCTACATATTGTCGAAAAGAAAACTTCAAACAAAGTTATTCTTTTCTTTAATTAGAATATTGAAAATTTCCACTCTTTTCTCATAATTATTAGACTTCAAACAATGTTATTCTTTTCTTAAATTAAAATATTAAAAATTTCATCCTTTTTTCTGGAGGGATTGAAAATTTCCTCCCTATCTAAATTTGATCTTTTTCTTGGTTTGATATGACATAAAAAAGAAAAATATTGCATAACCCTATGGGGCCCACCTTCCTATAAAGAGTGTATCCTATATATGGGATTTAGATAAGGCACACCTCTCGTGAAAGGCAGGGTTATAAACTTATAAAAATAAATATATTGTTTTGTAAAATAAAAAAGTTAATGGACATTTTTGGAAAGGACATTTGTAACATAAAAGTCATGGTTTGACGCTAAAGTGATAAATATTTGAAGTGATGGGGGTCCAAAAAAGAAAAAAAAAAAACAATTGCCTTTTTTGAGAGAAAGAAAGAAAAAGAAAAAGGTGGAAAGAAATAAGAGATAGGATTGTTCTCATTCACCCAATAACTTCTTCTTTCTTTTTCTTTTTCTTTTATGTTTTTCTTCCTTTTCTTATTAGTATATTTTATTTCAATTGGATGTCGTTTGCTACTGCTATCGTCGTTTCTTGTTTTCAATAGCCAACTCAGAAAGAACATTTGTTAATAGATTTTGGGAAAACACCTATCCAAACACAATCCATCGAATTGAAAAAGAAAAAAAAAATTAGCAAAACACTAGCTTTTTTGCATTTCTTGTCGTCATGCTGTTTTAAGGATGTTGATATTATGGTTTTCAACGTCGTCGTTTTTGTCATGGTTTTTTGAGCTATTGTTGCTTTTTTATTGATTTTGTTTTCCCCGTATATACTATTTGATTGTTGCTGTCCGTCCGATCATTGTCTGGGCCTTATTATTATTATTATTTGCTTGGACGGACTTTTTCATGTCTTTTATTTGTCGATTCTTCTTTCAATGATCCCTGCTTTCAACAAAAAACGTGAAAATCACGTTCTCTGCTAATTTTATTATATTGCTTCTTCTTCTTAAAAATCACCTTTCTGTTTGCAAATGTCGGCTCCGCTTATTGTCGTTTGTCTTGTTTTGATTGTTCGATTTTAGTGTCGTTTGTAATTGCTGTTGTTCTTTTAGTAACTGGTAGTTTACGTCATTTTTAATTCTAACCTTGTTCTTCTTTTGATGTCGTTTTCAAGAATAAGGCCATTTTGCTTGTCAATGCCGTTGGTTCAATTTATTGTCGTTGCTCTTGCTATCTTTTTTTAACGATTGTTTAATTAATGCTGTTGATGTTTCAAGTTCTCTTGTCGTTTTCAAGAACAGTTTTGTTCTTCTTGTTAATGTTGTCAGTTCACTTTAAAGGTGTCTCTTACGCTGTCTCTGGCTTTATGCAAGTATCCCTTGTGAGTGTTGTTCTTCTTCCAGTAATTGTTGTTTTATGCCTTTTTGTGATTGTTTATTATTTTTTTATGCCGCTCTAGTTTCTCCTTTCGATGTCGTTTTTGATGATATTGTCGTTAAGTCTAAGAATGACACCATCTCTTAAAAACGACATCAAGTCTAAGTGTCATTATGCTTGACAATTGTATTTGTTTATTTAATTGTCGTTATTCTGTTAACGTCGTTCTAGCTTGTTAGTATTGTGGTGGATCAATTTTTAATGTCGTTTTGCCATTTCGTATCGTTAATCGTTTTGCCTGTTAAAAATAGGAAAAGAAAAAAGGTGGCTGATATTATCAACAATAAAATAAGGAAAAAAAGCCTTAAAAAAAACATAAAGCAAAAAAAATATTATTAATCGAATTGAAGAACCGAAGAGGCACATTGCTACCTTTACACACGTTAGGTTAGATTAGATTATATTGAATTAAATGTTAAAAGGTAAATTGCTTTAATAGTCTTTAACATTTCATGAAAGTGAATATTTGGTTCTTAATTTTTTATTTTTGAATTGTCAATCCTCAATCTGTGATTTTAGTTACTGAATGATCAATTTAACAATCAAATAATTAATTTTGAATAAAAAATATGACAAATTAGTCCCTAAAGTTATAAAAAGTGACAAAATGGTTTCCAAAATTAATGAAAAGTGAAAGTGAATATTTGGTTCTTAATTTTATAACCTTTACACACGTTAGGTTAGATTAGATTATATTATATTAGATGTTAAGGTAAATTGCTTTAATAGTCCTTAACATTTCATGAAAGTAAATATTTGGTTCTTAATTTTTTATTTTTGAATTGTCAGTCCTCAACCTGTGATTTTAGTTGCTGAAAGACCAATTAACGGTCAAATAGTTAATTTTTAATTAAAAAATATGACAAATTAGTCCCCAAAGTTATAAAAAAAGTGACAAAAGGGTTTTTAAAATTAATGGTTTAATTGTTAAATTGGTCATTTAACAACTAAAATGAAAAATTATTGATTGATAAATTAAAAATTAAAGTCTAGGACTAAAATCATACTTTCGTATAAGGTTTGAGATTAATGTAACAATTTACCTTAAATGTTAAAATAGAGTAGATTCATTTGATTTTTTTTTTCTTTTGTTTTTGTTTTTTGTGTCAAGTAAAAAGGAGAAGAAGAAAGAAGAACTAGGGGGACATTTTTAATAGATTATTACCACACTTAAAGGGCTTTATATAATGTTTAGGAACAAAATTAAAATTATATAATTGAGATCCACATATAAAGAGCATACAAAAGTTTTATAATATAAAGCACGTAGCTGTTGAAATTAATAAATTTTAATCACATTAAATAAAACCAGTTTAGCCGGGTAATGTCGGAAACAACTCGAATCAAAATTAAAAATAAAAAAATCTCGAAATCCAAAAATAAATTAAAAAAAATCTCTTAACGACAAACAAAACCCAATAGGACACCTCCTCTAGTCTCTCACTTAAAAAGCACTCTTTCTCTTCTCTCTCCCTCCCTGTCTCTTCTCGCTCGCTCGCTCGCTCAAGTCACAAAGCTGCGGCACCGATCGTACGGACAAACTGCCTCCGAATCAGATCGGAAGCTCGTATTTTCCATCTCCAGGTAATACTTGCTCCAACAGTTTCACATATTCTTTCATCTTTTTTTCCTGCTCTGAATTGGGTATTTCTAGTCCTTGGGTTATATCAATCTCCACAACCTGCGTGCGCGCCGGAATTGGTGTTTGATTCTTAATTGCGTTTCATTTTAATTATTGGGTTTGAATTCGGTTTCTTTTTTCATGCTTATATTTCAGGCGATTTAAATAGGTCTGAAGTGAGTTTTGCGTAATTCGACCGATTTATAAGTCGTTTGAGCTTTGTTACTCGATTTTGGGGATGCTTAGGTTTATTCGCTATTAGTATTTGATTGGGTTCTTGTTCTTTTGCTTATAAATTTTGGAGAATTTCCCAATTGCTGTTATTGATTGAGGCTGATGTTTTAAATTATTCAGTTTTATTCTCTTAGGGCATGTTTGGTTGTATTACATTGCATTATATTGTATTGTATTATACACATAAAATACAATACAATACAATACAATACAATACGGTGTGCCAAACAAGCCCTTAGTTCTTACTTTGGATCAAGGATGTGTTTTAAGGTAGATATGTCAACCATTCTTCTTAGTCAATATTATATGAATCAGGGATAAAGTAGGAAATATAGTATCAAATTATCAATAACTAGGCCTTACTTGGTCAAGTTCACAACAAACTTAGCCCCCTAAGGAAAAGTAATAATCAAGCAATAGAGAAAAGAATGTCTTTTATTTATGCTTTATGATTTATTGTTTGTATATGATGCATCTATAGACCATTAGTTATGTTATAGAAAAATTAAAGGCAAAGGTACAATGCGATCTTGGAATCTACTCTTGCCCTTTTAGTAGTTATGTGTACTATTTGACTTTGTCTTGGTATTACCTTTTTTGAATGCATAAAATTGGGATTGTTTGATTTGCTGCAGCATTCCATTGACTGACCTTTTCCTTTCAGAGTCACTTCTGCCTGTATAGCATCTATATACGAATTATTTTGGGCAGAAGGTACCGATGGCTGCTTCTGAGGAGAATAGTGCTTTGTTCCCAATTTTTATATTGACAATAATGGCACTGCCTTTAGTGCCTTATACAATATTAAAGCTGTGCCGCGCTGCTTCAAAGAAAACAAAGACTATTAACTGTCAGTGCTCTGAATGCTCTCATTCAGGGAAGTATCGCAAATCCATATTTAAGCGGGTGAGTTTTAATATAAGATTATGCTCTTCTTTTTGTTAGTTGCGCATTATTTTTAATTGTTTCAATCTGACTGTGGGTTCTCTGATTTCATCTTGTAGATCTCAAACTTCTCAACGTATAGTAACTTGACGTTAGTTCTTCTCTGGGTTGTAATGATTGTGCTGGTTTATTACATTAAAAATATGAGCCGTGAGGTAAAGATTTTTCAAGCGAACTTAAACTACAATGGAAAACTTAAAAATATGATTATTTTATTTTATTTTTTCATTGTTTTGTTACTTATCTATGTATATAAAATTTTCATCTTAGTTTTTTATGGTTAATGGAACCATATTAGTTTCATTGTCTTACCGCATAAGTTTTGAGTGCTACGTTTAGCATTTTGTTTGAGAAAAACTTTTAATTCTTTTTCCATTTGATTTTCAGATTCAAATTTTTGAGCCATTCAGTATTCTTGGATTGGAACCTGGAGCTTCAGATTCAGAAATAAAGAAGGCATATAGAAGACTCTCTATTCAATACCACCCTGATAAAAATCCAGATCCAGGTTGGTAGTGTCTTAGTTTGTTAATGCTTTAAATAAGGCATTCTATGGATTCCTAATGGTCTTTTTCTTTGCCTTTATCTTTTCAGAGGCGCACAAATATTTTGTGGAGTACATATCGAAAGCTTATCAAGCTCTTACTGATCCAATCTCTCGTGAGAACTTTGAAAAATATGGCCATCCAGATGGTAGGCAGGTAATGCATATTTATGTCCCATAATGAAATGAAACTTGTCCTTGATGATTTTCCAAAGCCGATTGTATGAATACGTAGAATCAGTTATATGTTCTTGCAAACTAAGATGAACTATTCATAACAGGGTTTTCAAATGGGCATAGCCCTTCCGCAATTTCTTCTAGATATAGATGGGGCATCGGGTGGAATACTCTTACTCTGGATTGTTGGTGTTTGCATTCTCTTGCCTTTGGTGATAGCTGTTGTATACCTTTCCCGGTCAGCAAAATATACGGGCAATTATGTGATGCATCATACACTATCCACTTACTATTACTTCATGAAACCTTCGTTGGCTCCAAGGTATGTAATTTCTTTGAAGACTTGTTTATCATTTAGAATGAAGCTTTGTTATAATTGTTCTCTAAACCTTTGAGGTAATCTGATGTTTCAGTAAAGTAATGGAC
Source organism: Artocarpus heterophyllus (assembly GCA_025403435.1). Classification (NCBI taxonomy): domain Eukaryota; kingdom Viridiplantae; phylum Streptophyta; class Magnoliopsida; order Rosales; family Moraceae; genus Artocarpus; species Artocarpus heterophyllus. The sequence continues at coordinate 418,237 of CM046353.1, forward strand.
GTCTTCATAAAGGCTGCAGAATACATGGAAATACCAGTTCGTAGAACTGACAATGAGCCCCTCCAGAAGCTTTTTATGCTAGTACGTAGCGAGTTGAATCTGGACCTTAAGAACATCAAGCAAGAGCAGGCAAAGTTTTGGAAGCAACATCCAGCCCTTGTTAAGGTAATTCATCCTCTGAGATTGGATTGAACAAATGAGGAATATTGTCCTAAGTGATTGTTCTTTTGTGTTTTGCTTATTCAGACTGAATTGTTGATTCAAGCTCAACTAACTCGTGAGTCGACATCACTATCTCCGTCTTTGCATGCTGATTTCAGACGTGTACTAGAACTTGCACCTCGCCTTCTTGAAGAGTTAATGAAGGTGATTTTGACAATTCTTATCTTGCATTCTTCTAGTAGGTTTCTAGCATTGTTGCTGCTATGTTGGACAATAGTGTGAACTCTTCTAAGCTTGACTAGGGCACCGCAATTGAGGTGGCTATCCTTTATGTCAAGTTTTTGACAATATACTTTGAAAGGAAGTTGTGGAAGTTTGCGGGACCTACTTGGGAAATTTTTCCATATATGTCAGGCTCTAATTCATACTGGCTTATAATTTATCTGCCTAGTGCGTCACTAATGTGACAGGGGGAGTTCTGTGCAATTTTCCACAACAATCTAAACATATTAGCATAGATATTTGGCAACTCCCATATATCCTTTGTCGTCATTTTTCTTTTAACCTTTTCTTTTTTACGTGGACATGCCTCATTGTCAAGTTTCAGGGCATTGTCTTTTTTTGTTTGGCTGCTCTTTTACTTCGTGTTAAGTGGTTTTTCCATTTTCTATCGTGACTTGTGTATCTTACAGCAATCCTTTTCTGATTTACCTGTAACTTGTGCAGATGGCAGTCCTACCACGCACTGCTCAGGGGCACGGATGGCTGAGGCCTGCAGTTGGGGTGGTTGAGCTTTCTCAGTGTATCATTCAGGTAATGCATTTTAAAGACAGTGCTTAGACCAAAAACTGACGATGTTAATGGTAAAAACGATGGTGTTGGGTTAGTAGTAGAGTTGGTGGATCTTTTTTTCATTTCATTTTATTTTATTTACGCTTTTTTTACTAACTCTGGGTTTGTGTTTCATACTATTGCTATTATGCAGGCTGTCCCTCTGAGTGCAAGGAAGGCTACCGGAGGATCCAGTGAAGGCATTGCACCTTTCTTGCAGCTACCACATTTTAGCGAGTCTGTTGTGAAGAAAATATCTCGCAAGGTAAATTCGATACCTCATTGTTTTTGGAATCATTTTTTGCTGGATTGCACTGCTTGCTGCCTCTGAAGGTTTTAAATAGAAAATTCTATAGTTAAGAACCATCGTGTACCCCGTTTGTTTTACCTTTAGCCATTCCATAATCCTGGATCAATTTTATCGGGGTGAACTTTTTTGATAATCTGGAAACTACTTTGGAAAGGTAAGCTTATTGTGTCCTGTACGGTCACATTTGTGCTCTTCTTTTGCATTTTGTTTGGGCTGCTTTCTTTGTAGGACTCAATTTAGAATCACATTCCATTTTAGACTTGCACAACTTTATAAGACATTAAGATTCTTTTTCTTGGCACTGAAAACAATTCTGCAAAATTCGAACACGTTGAACATGGAAATGTTACCTTTATGATTGGACGCAAGTTGTTTTCTGCCTGACACCATCCGATTTATCTTCTTTTGATCTTTGCTTAAATCTTCTTTTTATTTCTGTATCTGTAGAAGGTGAGAACTTTCCAAGAACTTCAGGACATGACTATGGAAGATCGTGCGAAGCTGCTTAGTCAAATTGCTGGTTTCTCATCTGCTGAAGTACAGGACGTTGAAATGGTTCTGGAAATGATGCCTTCTCTAACCCTTGAAGTGAACTGTGAGACAGAAGGCGAGGAGGGTATACAAGAAGGCGACATCGTCACCCTCCAAGCTTGGATTTCGCTTAAGCGTGCTAACAGCTTGATTGGTGCCCTTCCACATGCCCCTTACTTCCCATATCACAAGGAGGAAAATTTTTGGTTCTTGCTTGCTGACACTGTCTCCAATAACGTGTGGTTTTCCCAGAAGGTTAGTTTCATGGATGAAGCTGCTGCTATTACAGGTGCTTCGAAGGCGATTGAGGAGACAATGGAGGGTTCAGGAGCAAGTGTGAGAGAGACTAGTGCTGCAGTCAAGGAAGCGGTTGAGAAGGTGAAGAGTGGGTGTAGACTGGTTATGGGCAAGTTTCAAGCCCCGGTAGAAGGAAATTACAACTTGACATGTCACTGTCTCTGTGATTCTTGGATTGGTTGCGATAGAAAGACAGCCTTGAAAGTAAAGATTTTGAAGCGTACCCGGGCCGGCTCTCGGGGCGGTCTTGTGGCAGAAGAAGGGCCAATTACAGAGGACGGGATTGAAGAGGAAGAAGAGAATGAAGAGGAGGAATATGATGATTATGAGAGTGAGTACAGTGAAGACGAGGCAGATGAACAGGATACAAAAAAGAAAGGCCCTGCTGCCAATGGCACCGCCGATCAACGAGCCTCAAGCTCAGAGAGTTCAGGCTCAGATGAGGAGTGAAAAATAAACTGTCATAGGACACAGTAACCCTCTTTTTGTTTGTTCTTTTATCCTTATTTGGTGAAAATAACTTGACGACCACCATAGCGATACTTAAATTTGTTCCCCTATTTTTTTCCTCTTTTTTTTTCCCAATCATAATAGAACTTGAAAAATCAGAATCCATTTTGAACTAATTATTAAACATAACTCTCTCTCTCTCTCTCTCTCTCTCTCGGCACATAATATAGGAGTGGGATCAATTTGACATAACGATAAATTACATGCCACGTTTTGATTTCTCACCCCGTATCTGTACCGCAAATCCAGGGCTGGTAAAGCAGCTCCTAAAGGGGATTTCTTTTTTCTTAAAATCTCTTACATCAATCTACATGAGATCGCGAGAACTAGAATCTTGATTCGATTCTTTTTGCTTGCATGTCTAAAGCATGAAGGGAGATTCTTGTTTCCTTGATCGTCTTCCACTCCAAAGCACCAATGCGAGTTGACGCGAAATGAGTTTAGGATTTGTACACTGCTGTGCAACAGATCTGGTTAGTAACGAATGTATTGTAGGTTCAACATCCCTGATTTTCATCTGTACTCATTTCGGCTTCCTCGAACGAGTCATTTGACTCCGAGTCCACTTCCTCAGATTCAACATCAGATCCATTTGTACTTGATTCTGACGATTCATTTGAACCATGTTCCGTTTCCTCATCCTTACTTTCTCCTTGGTCAGCAGCATCACGATCATATTTAGCCAGATCTTTCGCTCGAACCCTGACACGCTTTCCTCGAATATACCGGTATTCCCATTTTGGCGGTGAATATTTCTTCTTCAATTTTTTGTATTTGTCCAACATGCCTAGCTCTTGGAAAACTTTTCCAACCATTGAAACAATTGAAACATTTGGTCGAATACCAAGCTCTTCCATGTCAGCAAATATCTATGAAGAAAAAGATTTGAGAAGTCAAATTTCCTAGATACATGGAAGCAATTTCATTACTATCCAAAACCTGAACTATCAACTCGCATAAGTCATGGGATAACGATTTCGTAAACAAAAGGTAAATCCAATGTTGTCTCGCAGTTTTATCGTCGATTTGAGAGATTCTATCCTAACCCTGTGAGATCAAATGACTGATGATCTAGCACAATGAAGCAAAAAATGGACATGGAATTACAATACCTCAAACATCTTGTCATGCATGCGTCTGTGATAGTAAATAGAGATCATCTTGTTGAAGAAAATTCGGGGTGCGCTTTCCAAGTTCTCTGAAAATAATTTTGTCCAAAGCACCTCAGCTTCTTCAAGTCTCCCGTCCTCTGCTAAAGCATTCAAGAGTATGAAATAGGTTCCCATTGTTTTTCCTTGACCTTTGCTTAACATCCACTTTGTCACCTAAAACTCCACATTTGATGGCTTCAATAGATTGAGAACACTTAAAAATGGATAAAATGAGATTTGGGACAGTAATTAACTTACTTACCTGAGTTATTCTCCTCCATTCTTTTTGACCCTCCAAGGTTTTTATTGCCTTCTTCACTGCAATTAAAGGGAATTCTAATTCCCAGGCAATAAAAGAATCAAGAGCCCCATAAACTTCCTCTTTGACATTTGACAATCCCTTAATCTACAAAAATGGCCACAAAAAGAGTATAAATTCGAATAATTATAATTTAGACAGAAAAACAGAAGAAAAAAAAGAAGAAAAATTAAAAAACTGCGTACACTTTGAACAAGCTTTGCTGATTTGGAAACGGCTCCAATCCTTTTGTTGGTTTTCCAGACTCGGGCATATCTTGGCCTGGGGCCTTTTGCGGCACATACCTTCAAAATTTTATCGACATTTCTCAAATTATATATATATATATATTAAGGTTCTGCATTCACCAATCACCACAATCTTTCTGTTCTTCCCAAATGTGATAGACATAAGGAAGTTGAAAAATTTTAGAGTATACCCAATGAATGCTTAAGGTAAAAGAAACATATTACAGGTATTAAAAACTTACCACTACACTGCTTGTGCTTTTACTCCTGGGAATTTGGAGTGATTCAAGTCCTCTAATGGCAGGAGGAAAGCATCTCAATGCAAGCATCCTGAAAATTTGTGTGAAATTGACAACAGGTTTTTAAACAAAAATAAATAAATAAATTTACAGTGGGAGAAATTAGAAATGAATAAAAATGCAATTTTTAGTATGACAGTAGAGAGGAAGACATAACAAAGCTACTTAATCACGAAATTCTGGACCAAAAACAAACGAAAGAAAGAAAAACAACAGGAACTCCAATGACTAAAAGGAACAAAAGGAACACCCTTCAAAAAGAAAAAACAAAACTAAAACAAAAGGAACAAGATTAAAAAAAACCCACATTTACAATGAACTGAGCTTCTAATATCCTGAGTCTTCAGGAAACGAAACCTTGTTTGGTAGGCCAAATTCAGAAAATGAATTTCTCAAAACACTAACCCGAAAACCTCGTTTTTTTTCCTTGTATGCTCTTTCTTTCTCCTCCCCCGCCAAATCTCGTCGTCCTCTAAGAAAGAGAACGAGTTTTTTTTTGGAATTTCTTGGGTTTTCTGGAAAAAAAATATATATTTTACTCTCTGAAGAAGAAGAAGAAGGGGTAGGCGGAGAAGTAGCAGAGAGTGGTTTGAGCTTCGAACAGGGCAATTGAGGGTGGTAATGACTATGTACTACAAGTCACTCTCTTCCTGAAGGAAGATTTACTCATCAAGGCGACATGCCGTTTTTATGTACTGTTGCTGTCGTTTTAGCATATAGGCGATGTGTATTTTTTTCGTCTCCAAATTTAACGTCGTTTGTATGTCCAAAGCCCCCCTATTTTTTGCCTCACGAAACGACGTAGCCTATTAGAAAATTTGGAATCAGTGATTGAATATTGTATTTATGAAAGCGTGCTTGGTTCTAATAGTTTTTAGTGATGTAAAAATTAAAAAATATGTACCCAGGCTGATATTTTTTTAAAATATTTTTTAATTTGATGGCATAGATTAACAATCCGCGTACATGATGTGATAATATAACCAAAGATGGACTTGTACATTTTAGGCAAATTCTCTACTGGGAACAAAAAAAAGTGACTTGTCCTCATATATGTGATTTTCGTCCATTAAATTTGTAAAAGAATGATTTTGATTAGGCCTAACTATTTTAAAAAAGATTCCCTTTAAAAAGGTCTGTAATACTCCTATTTTATTATTGAGTATTCTTATCGAAACATGGAAGGGATGTTTAACAATTGTGGTCTAAATTATTTTTTTAGTCATAAACAGTATAAAGTTCTTGCATGCTACAATAGTAATAAAAAAAATCGTTACAGTATAAACCTCTCATATGCTACAGTATAGTAATGTTAAAACCTTATTATTTATGAAACTATTGCTGAAAAATTGCATTATATATTTATAGAGTGTTTGACATGGTGGTTAAAATTATTGGTTAGATCTGTTTTTACTGTAACATATAAAAACTTTATCAATTTTTTCTTATTTTTACTGTAACATATAAAATTTTTATAATGTTTATAATTGAGATTGTGGTTTAAACCTACCTTCTCAAATAGTCATTTAATGTTTTGTAAGCAGAAACATTATTACACAGGAATGATTTTTTCTTTTATATTGTACTATTAAAACTAAAGTATAAATTTGGAAAACTTTGAATGAAAAAGGAAAAAAAAAAAAAGGTGGGGTTGGTGATTGGACCAGCTTGTAGGAAATGGATTGTAAGGTAATCACAGAAAATCCAAAAACCACACGCAGCCAAAGGGCACCTCATCCTCTACTTCCTTCCTTCCAAAAGGCAAAAACCAGCGAGTAAATTCCTTTCAGAGAAAAACGCATAAAAGAAGAAGAAGAAAAAGTATATTCTCTTTAACTTCTCACACCTAAACGGCTATTATGATCGACTCCGCCATGACCCTCCGATTCTCCGCCGCCCCAACCAACCTCTGTAAGTAACCGCCATTGAAATTAAGCTTAAAAGATATGAGCTTTTAAATACTTCGTCGCTCTTTCGTCCATTTTCTTGAGCTTGAATTATTACATCTGAAACGCTTTCTCTTTCTCTCTCTTTCTGGTTTTCTTGGTGGTTGTAGATTATCGTTCGGAGGACGTGTCTAGAGTTGTCCATGGCAGCTCTTGCTGGCTTTCGCGCGCCTGCGGATTCAACGTGCCGTGGTACTGAAACTGGTTGGGTTTGGTTTCGTAGGAGTTTGTTAAATTTCTTTGTAATTCTTGAAAAAAGATTTGAAGTTTTCCTTAGCATCTGACACGAGAAAGAAAACAATTATTTATGGTTTGAATAAACTTTCAAGTTCGACTTAGAAGAATAAACAATGTGTATGCGAAAGATGCCTAGGACTTCATTTTATACCGCCATTAGTATTCAAGATTATAAAAGTAACCAAGAGAAGAAGAAGAAAGGCTTAAAAATTTTGACATTAAATTCAAATTTGATTAATTTCTGATTTTTCCTCTTGGTCGGAAAAACATAATTTATAATATTTAGAGGTTTACTAGGAATTGAGCAAATTTAGATGAGAAACTTTAGAATTCTGAAACTTCATTTCAGTTAATCGCAAGTGGAAATGAAAATTGATTTTATCCTTGTTCGGGAATTAAGGTAGTTTTTGAAGTTGGAACTTAAACACTGTAGCGTATGAGTGCTTTACACTTTAGCATACTTTTGTTTTATATTGTAGCATGTGAGAACCTTGCAATGTAGCAGTTGGAACTAATAAGTTGGAAATGTGTTGCCTAACAAGGCAAGTGGGATTTGGAGTAAAAATATGTAAAATTGTTGAGAGGGGTTTGTTAAGATTGGATGTTTATGATTAAGGATTAATATGTGGAATAGATTGTTCTTAATTATGCAGGAATCGATTTCGAAGAACAAATAGTGGTTCTCTTAGAAGGTGCAATCTTATAAAGAATAGGATTCGAGCATCTGCAAAACGTTTAGGGCCGGGTTCAGATAATATGAAGCCAAAGGGGAAGCCACAATATCATCCGTTTGAAGACATTGCTAAATCAACATCAGAGAATGGCAGTGATGCTATACTTACATCTGAAGAAACTGCCAGGACAATTATTGAGGTACTATCGCACTCACTTGCTGTTCAGCGAAAGTAAATTCCAAAGAAGAACTCATTGTTTTTTAGAATGTGCACTTGTCCATTTGTGGATAACCATTATTTACATCTCTCCATGTCGTTAGGTCTAAACTTGGTCACTTGAAATTTGTTTTTTGTTCCCCAATATGTGACAAGAACTCAAATAAGCTATCAAGAAGTACTAGATAAGGAGGTCGTGCCCAAAATTTTAGTCATGGTATCAACCTTTAGATGTGATTATGCGGTTGTTTATTCAAGATTTTGTAATGCTAATGCTGCACAAGTATTCTCGTTCAGGTAAACAGCAAGGCAACAGTCATGTTTTCAAATTTGATCAACGACCAAGTCCATGAAAATATCATCTTGCCAGAGTTGCCTTATGTAACTGATGAACATGGAAGTATGTCAAGTAATTTGAGTTTGTTTTGTTACTACTAGTAGTACTAATGCCCTTTTCTTTGGCTTTCACGTTGGGCTTTGAAGCCTTGTCTTTCTTATTGAAATGTTAATTTGTTATAGTGTGCTACAGATATATATTTTCAAGTGAAGGGTGGTGAAGAAACCATGCAAGCTCTAACTTCGGAAAATAACTTTGTGGTATGGAGTTTTGCATCGACTCATGATCAGAAATTTTTCTTTAAAGGATGGGTGTACTTGGACAACCAATTTTTGTAATTCTGTTTTTGCTGGTTTTGGTCCTGTATGTATTGCATGCAGCAAGTTATTATAGGCGTGGACGCTACGGAAATGCTCAGTGAGATGGAGTTTTCAGGTCCATCAGAAATCGATTTTGGAATTGATGAGATTGAAGAAGAAGATAGTGATGTTGAAGATGAGGATGATGAGGAAGATGATGAGAACAATGATTATGATGAGGTCTGATTGTTATTTTTTTCCCCTTCTTTATTTGTGGATAATAGAATTTCACCTGAATTTAGCTATAAAGTCATTCCCATGACTTGTTAGACTTTCGTTAACAGGAATGGGTTGCTGTTCTTGAAGATGAAGATGATGAAGATGATTCCAGTGAAGCGCTTGGAGACTGGGCTAAGTTGGAGACTATGCGTTCTTCTCATCCTATGTATTTTGCCCAAAAGCTTGCGGAGGTATTTGCCTATTTTTTTAATCATTGGCTGTGCGATGGAACGTGACATTTTGTTTACTTCCTATTGTTGCATACTTGAAGTATTAACTGTTGATATCAGTTTCTGTCAACAACTATTATGTGTCAACTTAGAGTGGTCCTTTTCATTTGCCTTCATGATGTAGGTTGCTTCAGATAATCCTGTAGATTGGATGAAGCAACCTCCTGCCAGTCTGGCTATTCAAGGTGTTGTAAGACCTGCTTTTGTTGAAGAACATTCTGTCATCCAGCAGCATCTGTCGAACCAACAAAGCAGCGATATCAACTTAAATCAGGTTGGAAAAACCGTAGAAGTTGGATCAGAAGATCTTGTTGGAATTAATGGTCATGGATCTGGGTTAGAATCTTCCAAGGATAGTTCAAACTGGGCAGAAGAATTGGAGAATGATGAAATTGTATCAAATGGAGCTACGTTTTACAAGCTGGAGATGATTAAAATTCAATTATTTTCTGCTCATGGACATCAGGTATATTTGATTTTGTCTTTTTAGGGTGTGTTTATTTGACATTTTTTTGTATCTTGTTAACTTTATCTAACAAGTTATCTTTGACGTGCGTGATGCATGGAAAACCAAGTAGTGTTTCTGATCTTAATTGCTTGTGTTTCACTCAGAAAAGCATACTGCCACATATGTCTTACCCACATAATTAAGAACTATGATCACAATTTCATACTCATACAAGTGCTCTGATAAAGTCTATTGACACTTTTGGTCTCTAGCATTGCACATGACTAACATCTACCTGAGCTATCCAACTGTCTTTGAAAACATTAGTTTCACTTTTGCTCTCTAGTCTAGTAAGAAACGTGAAAATTTTACTGGAGTAACTCTGGATCTTCAACAAAGTAAAAGTATGACCATGTGATCTTGATCATGAGGGTGTTCCCATATTTGTTATTATGAAACACTAAATCGTGTTTTTTACAACAGAATGTATCTTTTGTCTTTTCTTGTTGGGCATGTAAATTATGAGTCCGAGCAAAAATTCTCTTTGCCATGTTTCTCCACAGACTCTTGTTGAAATAGAAGACTTAATGAAAGCTAAACCCGATCCCATTGCACACTCAGCCTCTAAAATTATATCTCGCCTGAAAGCTGGTGGAGAAAAGACTACACAAGCTCTCAAGTCTCTCTGTTGGAGATTAAAGGGTATTCAAGTGGAGGTAAGTTAAGAGCTCTAAAATAGGCTTCTAAATTATTTTTGAAAACTGGTAATAGGATTTTGAGGAAGCTTATATATTTTTTGCCATCAAGCCTCTTTCACACAAACAATAGTGTGAGAAGTCATTTTGATACCGTTATTACATTGAATGCATTGTTATATATGAATGAAGCATTCATACAATTTCACGTCAACCACAGGAAGCAGTAATTATTGGTGTAGATTCCCTTGGGTTTGATTTGAGGACTTGCACAGGAACTCAGATACAGACGTTGCGGTTTGCATTTGATACTCGGGTATGCTAATTATACTTGTATGTTGATTCCAAATGTACAACTTGGGAAAACAAGTAACCATTGTCCCCTAATCTTCTTTGGTCCTCTTTCTTGCTTTCACTTGTATTCTTCGTTTTTCACTTTATGACCCGTATAGTACAGTTTGCTTATGTATAAAGGTGATAATGCCAATAATTGTTGCCATTAATGGTTCTTTCCAGGCAACTTCTGAGTACAGTGCTGAGAGACAACTAAATGATGTACTATTTCCAAGGATCCACCAGAAGCCACAAAAGGTCAAGCAAACTCGCCAAAATGAATGCTAAAATTGGCGAAGATATCCAGTCACTCTTGTTTGGTCCTAGCTGGATTGTTTGGCCCTTAAGGACCTAAGGTTGCAATTCGAATGTAAGTAGCAGCGAATGTGGAATTGGGATGGTTAACATGGGGGAAGGGGAGAGGGAGAGGGGGAGAGAGAGAGAGAGAGAGAGAGAGAGGGTTTGACATGCAGGGTCAAGCAGCTTATGTATTTGTATGTTGCAATCAACGATTTTGATGATTCATTCTTTTCAAAGCTCCTCTTTATTCTTTGACCTTTTACACTGCTTTATGCTGAAAAGTTGGCTAAGAGAACACAAATGGACAGTACCAGCTAATTTATAAAGGTGCTCGCCGTTGCATTCTTTAGAGTGCACAAGCCCTTCCTATTTGATAGAAATGGATCCTAAACGGATCTTACTTGGGATTGCAAATCCCAAGTTTGTCTATAAAAATCTAAGATTATTAGTCTCTATAATTGATTCTTTCTCTCTAATATTGATTAATATCTCATACATTAGAACACAAGACATTGTTATGGACCTGAATCCATTATTATGGAACATTTTTTTCAAGTGGAATCCCCTGGTATATGAAAGAGTGAAACCGTGCTTTCTTTGTTCATAAGTGCTACAATCTCTCGTATATTAGAACACATGGTTATGGACCCCGAATCTATTATCGTGGAATATCTTTTTTCATGTGAAATCCCCTGGTATATGAAAGAGTGAAACCGTGCTTTCTTTGTTATGAAATAAGAAGCCCTTGCAGCGAGTACAATTAATACCTCTTCATTTTCTTCTTCATTTTTTTCCTTCTCAAGGTACAAGACAAGGAATTGAACAAACAAGTTTTTCAAAAGCAAGTGGTTGCATATATGACCTAACAATAAACCTATATCGACTACACTAAAGGTGAAGAGTTCAAAGACTTTAACCTTTAAGTTCAAAAAAAAAAAAAAACAAAAGATTGCGAACTAGATTACTAGCTAGTTGTTTTGCTGCATATAGGTCTCATACACCAACTGAGCAGCAAGAATATCCACTACTGCAGATCCAACAGACTTGAACACAGTAACCTCCTCAGAATTTCTTCTCCCAACCTTATCCCCTCTTATAAGTTCCACCAAATTTCCTCCAATGTCCTCTTTCTTGATAACACCTCTCTCAAAAGCACCCACCAATTCTCCTGCCTCCACCAAAGCAGCCTCATTATCAACAAAAACTCTTCCTCTCCTAATTGCCTCATCATCACACTCCTTCATTGAGTGCTTGAATGACCCAACCAAGTCAAGATGTGCCCCTGGCTTCAGCCTCTGGCCCTTCACAAGAGCCGTCTCCGAGTTCGTTGCGCAGCTCACAATATCTCCCATCCCAACAACTTCATCTAAACACCCATTGCTCTCAAAACAAATCCCATGAAGCCCTAAACTTTGTTGCAACTCCTCAGCCAAGACCGTAGCTTTCTCCACCGTGCGGTTCCAGATCACAACTTTCTCCAAACTGGGTATTGCAGCCAGGTGTGCCTTGATCAAATGCGGTGCCAAAGCGCCTGCGCCGATCATGACAAGGACTTTGCTGTCGTTTCTGGCCAAAATCCTGGAAGCCAAGCCGGAGACACATGAAGTTCTGTAAAGGGTCAGTGTAGTTCCATCTATAGAAGCCAAGGCCTGCCCAGTTGTGGAGCTGAAGAGGACATAAGTGGCGTGGATTCCGGGCAAGTTCAAGGAGGAGTTTTGAGGGAAGTAAGTGACTAGCTTGACGCCTATGTAAGGGACAGAAGGGGAGGTGGACCAAGAGGGCATGAGGAGGAGAGAGGAGGTGGGTGAAACGGCGTGGCTTTGGCGGAGTGGGGCGGAGAGAGAAGAAGGAGAGAGTGTGGGAAGAGAGGAGTTGAAGTGGTCGATGAGAGTTTGGTGGGAGAGGATGGAGTGTAGGGATTGAGCGGTGATGAAGGTTGGCAATGTTGGGGTGGTGGGGATGGAAGCCATCGGAGAGATGGAAAGGTCTCGTGGTAAGGTGGGAAGACAAGAAAGACCGAGACTTTGGGATTTTAACATATGTCAATGAAGAACGCCTGTGAGACACGGCTGATTAGAAGCCAAATGGTGGTTGAATTGGTCTGTGATTGAAACGGCTTTGAGCTCTTGACCCAAAAAAAAATAAAGAAGAAGAAGAAGAAAAAGATCGACTTACACCGATGTCCCTTAAATACATTATTTTATTAAAAATATTCTCTAATAAATTATTTATCAAAACTGTTCTTTTATTAAAAATTAATGATTTATTAGAAGATCAAGCTACCTTTTCTTCCAAAATGAAACTTTTCAGGTTCTGTCTTATAACCCGTCAGAATCTACGATATCCGCCATGTAATCCGTTGAAAATTGCCTTCGGTTGTCGGAATAGGTACCAAATTGTAACCTATCAGGTTCCAACTTAAAGCCTACTAGATTCTAACATTTTTTTTAACATACCAAATTTGGTCTTGGAACCCATTGGATTCTATCCAAAAAATAATCGAAACTCTCCAGATTCCGTCTTGTAACATGTCAGGTTCCAAATTAAAAAAAACACAACCAAATAACATAGCTCTAAGTAAAAGTGGCAATTCGTGTTAATGAATCTTGTTCGTGTAAACCCATTTATTAATTGTGTTAAAAAACATTAACCCAAACACAACTCATTTATCAAACGTGTCAAAAGATATCAATCAAAATGAAACCTAATTAATAATCGTGTTAATTGTGTTAACCTACATAACCCGTTTAAATTTATATATTGAATAAATACTTGATATAATTATGACTTATTTAACATGATTATGAACCATATAATAGATTTATTGGTTAATTTATCATTTATTTTTAGATGACTTACGAATTTTATAATTCATAATATTTATATTTAATAAAAGCAAGTAAGGTTTTTTTACGCATTATATAAACTTTTATATTATATCGTGTATAATTAAGTTTCAAATCATGCAAGTAATTAATCGTGTTAATTTGTATGAATCGTGATAGAATGGTCAACCCTAACCAAACCTATTTAATTATCGTGTTAATGATATCAACCCGTTATTTACCCGATCCCACTTATAATAAACCAAAAACCTCTAACTTCCTGCGGGTTTCGTGCCATGACTAAACTGCCAACTCTAGTTCTAAGTCAACAACGAAACCCGCTGGAACCTCAACGGAACTCATCATATGCCGGCGAGAAAACTCAAGCTCAACAACCTATCCAAAAGCCAAAAAAAAAACACAAATTCTTCAAACAACAAGCTCCGATCCAATAATTGAAAAACAAAAAAAAGAAAAAAAAATAGAAAAACAACATTTAAATTGGAAAATTTGACTGGGATGGAAAAGGATGTGGCGCTATAGATCTCCTAAAATGGCCACGACTTGCTAAGACTTCATCGTCACAGATCATCGCAACTTTTCACGAAGTCTGTCATGGATCTATTGCAAAGATCAGAAAACAACAGCGATGTGAAATCATGAGATTGGAGAGATTTGTCGCGGATGCTGCCATTACACAAAAAATCATTTAATTTGAAATATATATATATATATATATGAACGAAAATTATCACAAATGATAACAAAAACGTTCTCAATTTGGACTTAAACAGTAGTAGGATTGGGAAAATTATGGTGTTCTTCCAACGATCTTAGGCATTAACATCAATGCCATATTCGATGAAGCACTTGGTGACTTTAGTCCAACCGTGGAGGAAGGCGACGTGGAGGGGATTGCCGACCTGCGGCGATGAAGGAACATCGTCATTGGATCTTCTCCTACAACTGACAATCTGAACCTCTCGAAGCGGAAGAGTCGCCATCGACAAAGAAGATGACTAGATCGTGTTGCAACGAAATCAGAGTTCACCGAGCCGCTTCATCTTTCATGGTGACGTTATCGAGGTCACCAATTTTGTCTTTGTGATCCGATCTTCTAGTGACAGTAGATTTCTGATCTGGTTGTGGTTTTTAGACGGAGAAGACTAGAAAGAGAGATGGCGGAAGAGAGACATGAGGCATAGAGAGGGAAAGAAGAGAGAGAGTATGGGAGGCTAAGAGGAAGAGAGGAGGGAAAACGAAAGAGAGAGAACTATAAAATTGTGAATAGATCTGAGAGAGGGGAAAAAAAAGGTATCAGGGTTTTTTAGTTAAATTAGGGTAAAAAAATCAAACAATAAATCAAAATAAATGAAAAACAGGTATTTTTAAAAGTTAAGAAGAAAATCATCTTTTTAATAATGGATCTTCATAAAAGGACATTCCATGTAATATTTTTTTTTTAAAAAAAACCCTTATAATCATTGATTGTATATAAGACAAGATATTCCCTTTGAATAGTTTTACTCAAATAAACACCATAATAAGAAAAGTATAAGTAAGAACTTTTTAATTATTGATTAGACAATTTTTTATTTAAGAGATAATAAATTTGATCAAATAAAGGACACTTAAATGTTACTTTTCTTTCTTTTTCTTTTTTTCTTTTTAAAGTACATTATGGGGTAATATGGTGATCGTTTTTTAGTTTTTGGTAATACTGACTAGTACAGTTTTGTTTGGTAATAAAGTTAAAACTTATTAATTTTAAATATTATTGTATAAAACTCTTATATGTTATAGTATAAAGCAAAAACATCTTACAATATAAAGCTTTTATATACTAAAATATTTAAGTTTTAACTGTATTTTTAAACACACTCTACGCCTAGTTACTTGAGACTAGGTGAAAAACATGGCAGACCACAGAACATAAATAGCCAGCTGTGGGGGAGTCTTTGAGCGACACCCAAAATCCCTTTTTGTTTTTTTTGGAGGGGGGGGGGGGGCTATTCGTAATTTACATTGGTTAAAATCAATAAAAAACAGAGCTGACATCATGGCCTAACAAATTGGACCACGGGCAGCATCTAGCAGAGAAAGCTGAAACGGCAATAATTTTATGCCCTTCCAATCCAACAAGGTCTAGGCACAAGCCATAGGATAATTTGCATAAGCAGTTGCTTTCTCACTGGATGAGGAAATGGAACTCCGCAATCCTCGTTGTGTATAGTTTGAACAAAGCAGCAGAAACTTGACTTGGTTAGTAGCTACTTGCTCTTCAAGGAAGAAGCTGAAGAGAAACTGACACCTTGGCTAAAGAAGTTCTTTGGCACTCAATGTACGTTTCTTCGGGTGACAACTGAGTATTTATCTTCCAACTATACAGGATCTTACCTTAACATGTGGGAAGTTCAGTCTGTGAAGAAGCAGCCCTCTCTCCACAGCAAGCCACCAATTGTCATCCTCCTCGCTGATGTTTTCCTGTTTGGTGTTTGCAGAGAAAAGGAATGAATAAGTTAAATGTAGATCAAAAAGGAACAAGGGTTTTCTCTTCCTTTTCGGCCTCCAAGACAGAATATCCGACGAGTTTTCTAGAGAGTAGAGTGTGCTAACCATCTTACTGACCGCTGACAAATCCCGCCTTTTATAACTTTTTCAAAGAAGCAAATGGGCAGCTCCCACTACTGAGAGAGAAATAGGAAGGAAAAAAAAGTGCCCTACCAACTTAGAAGTCCCCAACCTTGGGGGGGAAAAAAAACCTTACAAGTCTCCAAACACGTAAAAAACTATTAGTACTTAAATGGAAATTTTTTTCAATTATAAAACTATAAGGTCCATCAGTCCTATAATAAGTTAAAGGATTAAAAGGGCTATAGAATACTCTACCACAGAAGATCTCCAGTTTAACCAGAACTCGGGAGAGCATCTGAACCATCCTAGCAATTTTAGGAAAACTAACTTTAACTAGCCTATGACAAGATACCTGGTGTAGTGAAAAGTCTTCGTAAGAAGAAAAACATACCATGTCCTTAGCTTTGTAACGACCGGTAGGTAAAAGCACGGAACTCTACCCTGCCTTTGATGATAGAGCTAACCGAAAGCAACGATTTCTGGAATAGACAGCAGTGTCTACAAAAAGTTGACCAGGGGAATCAACAGAGGTCGACTCCTTTTTAACAACCAGCTTTTCGAATCACCCATCCTTTTCCTTTCCATTTAATATCCGTGAGCATATCTGATTACATAGCATCAGATGATAACAATTGAAATTTCTACAAGGTAAAAGAGGAAACTTACCTTGTAGCACCTTAAACAATTTTTTGTGTGCAGGGGAAAACAAATTTTTTTTGTAGTG